>APFE030095568.1:14178-39943 GCA_000404065.3 Pinus taeda | reverse complement strand
TTAAAGATGTAGCCTTATGGGGATGAACAAGGCCTCTTGTAGCATGAGCTTAGCAATTCTCAGATTTTGGGACTTAGAATTTGGAGTTTGAAGAGTAGAATTACGAACTAGCTTTTCAAAGGCAAAAGGACAAGCTTATATAGAAAAATGGGAAGGAGTTAGGATCATCCACAAGATTCATGGGATTGGCCTTATCATTAGGAAGCTTCCATGAGAGGTGGAGAACTACTTCCCTTCTATGGAGATTTGAAGCCCAACTGAACTAACTCAATCTGGAATCAGTTCATGAATAGGTTAGGAAGAACCTTCGGAAGTTTGCTTGTTCAAAACTTTACCCAACTGGGTTGGCATGAGTGCGACTCTGAGACAGAGCGCCAACTGGCACACCCTCTTTGGAGGATTTCCCCCATTGACGCGAGTGATACATTGTGTAACAGCGCCAATGGAAAAAGGGCTACTTTCATGCGTATTTTGCAGAAGGTGTCTTGAGGGCATATGAAGTACATACTCAAGGGGATACAATGCAGGCGTTTTCAAGTTATGTCACTTCTCACAAGTCCCGGAACGATTCCTCCAAGGTGTGGGAGAAGGGGTAACAGGGATGGTGACAAACGGTGACAAATTACTGTGTAACAATGCAAAACAAGATGCAAAACATTATGTAAAACCTGGCGCAAAATTGGATACAAAAAAGGATGCAAAAATATAGGCAAAAGTAAATGAAAACTTAGACGCAAATGGGGATGTGAACATCGATGCAAAATCAGAAGAAAAAGTGGGCACAAAGGTAGGCGCCAAACTAGGTGCAAATTGTGGCACAACAAAAGTGGATGCAATAGTGGACACAATAATTGATGCAATAGAAGATGAAAATGTGGATGCAGAACAAGATGCAAAAGTGGATGCAACAAAAGTAGATGAAAAAATAGATGTAAAACTAGGCATAAAACTCAACGGAAAACTTGATGAAAAGGGGGATGCAAAAATGGATGCAAAAAATGAAGCAAAAGAGGATGCAAAAAATAATGCAAAATTTGATGCAAGTGTAGGTCCAAAAAAAATGGATGCAATAGAGGATGAAAAAGTAGGTGAAACAAAATTAGGTGCTAAAATTGACGCAAAACCTGGTAGAAAACTTGGTGCAAAGGATGACACAAAACTTGGTGCAAAACTTAATGCAAAACATGGTGCAACACTTAGTGCTAAACTTGGTGCAAGACTTGGTGCAAAACTCAGTGCAATTTTTGCATCAATTTTGCACCATATTTGATAAATGGATGCAAATAACACAAAAAATAGGCTCTAGATGCAAAAAAGGAAGCAAAAAGGGATACTAATCACAGGGTTTTGTTGACATTATGATTACCTCAACATGATGCCCTCTTGGCAAGTTCTGCTTGTTTTCTTTTAGATCAACATCCTTTTACATGGTCCATATTTGTACTGTACAAAAATACTTTCTCCATGCTTTCACTTTTCAATCAAAGTGCCCATGAAATGAACTAATAAACAAAAAACAATATCTTCTTCCTTGGAGTTGTCATTGTTGACTATCTCTTTCCTCAGGGGATAATATGTGATGTTGATCAATATCATCAAACATACTCTCCTTTCGGCCTCTTCACAATCTTTTGCAATATGCATTACCAAGGAGCCAAGTCATATCCCATGTAGATCATCAATATCAAATTTGCCAAATTATAACATCCTCTAGTTAGAGTGTCATGTCAAAATCTCCTACTTTCTCCCTTTGAAGTCAACATTCCTTTGCATGTTTAATATTCATATTGCAACAAGATTCTTCTTTATCTTTCAATTATTAATGAGTTCTAGAAATGAACTCATCAGCTGGAAGTCTCTATTAGGGTCCTTACAGTTCCCTCCTTTCATCATACTCATAATTTTCAAGGAGTCATCAATAAGCATGAGTGTTTCTTTTCTTTTTTCCTCTGTCCTTCCCATATTGCTCCCTTTATTATGTACATACAGTTTTCACCGACAAGTACAACCAAGCAAAATACATAAAGACAAGAGCATGATGTAAATTATGTTAATCAATTATCTGCCCTAGCACCCTGTAACTACCCTGTTGAAAATTGCAACAAGAAATGCTAAAAATAGAAGTGCTAAAAATAGTAGTTTGGGTACGAGTGCTGGATTGAGCAACAACAAATGAAAAATGGAAGTGCTAAAAATAGCATTCCTATTTTTAGCAATTCAGGATGGATTCCTATTTTAGTTCGTCCCTGTACTAAAATAGTGAAGTAAAATTCGAATTTGAACTTAACAACTGTTTGAATTAAAATTAATTAATTCTCCATGAGTTAATTAGTTGTGAAAAATCAAACTTGAAGTCTATGTGAGGACATGCACCAGTTTATCTATTAATTTATGAATTTATCCATCAGTTAAAGAGATAAGGATGAGTTCTATATTGAGTAGTAATTAGTTGGCTCAATTAACTAAGTCAAGTCCAGTTATATTTGATTTAAACAGTTTGTTTAAATTAAGTAAGTTCAGTTAGTTAATGCATGCTATCATATAACTGATGTTCTTCAGATAACTGAATATTCTCTCATAAATAACTCATGCATGTCAGTTCTGAGAAAGACCCAGTTGAGATCAGAGAAGGGATAGTGTACTATCAGTTGGATGAATATTTTTCCTATAAAGGAAGCTCATCCATGAAAAGGATTTATCTCCTTCAGGTTTGTGCAATTATTTCTGAGCCAAGTGAGTAGTGTGAGGTGGGAATTCACACTTATCGAAGCACTAGACCCCACTGCGCAAGGAAATAGGAGGCTTGGAGGGAAAAGGAGAAGGTTTGTGAGAAGCCTTTGACTGTCTATGAGTAGCAGAGGGATTATACTGAGAGTTGGTTGGCTTCCAAGCTAAGGCCTTGTGTAATTATGTGACTATTTTCCACTTGTATGATAATACAGAGAGTGGGGTTTTAGGCTGAGGCTTTCCCCGGATTATATCTTCTGTGTTATCTGTGGTTGCTTCTCATTCTCAATTATATCTATTCTTGTTTGATCTTGATCATATTTGATTAAGCTTCCGCAAAGTTTATGGTAGAACTAGATCTAGTATTGTGCTTTAGTACATTGTATATATCAATTGATCTACAGGTGAAATTTTTACATGGTATCAGAGCCAAATTATCAAAGTGAAGAATAGTATACAAGAAGGGATAAGCTAGAAGTTTGAAGTTCCTAGATATAGAGATCGAGTTTTTGTCACATCTCAATTTCACCAATGGCGTTCAACGGTTTGAGGCTTGAGTATACACTTGATGGAAACTCAAACTATATAGCTTGGAAGGCTCGCATGGAAGTGGGACAATGGGCTGAAGGACTTCATTGATCAAGAAGTCCCCAAGCCTACAACTACTAGTGCCCAAGAATTGGCCGGGAAGAAATGTGTGGCTAGAGCAAGGAAAATCCTCTTGGAGGGAGTTTGAGACCACATTGTCTCGAGCCTCCATGGGAAGGAGATTCTGTATTCAATGTGGGAAACATTGAAGGATCTATATCAAAACAAGCTTCGGAAAATCAAGTGTGAAATGAAACATATTGGTGTGCGAGTCAAGAACATGTATGCTCTTGAGGTTCAAGATGCATGCAAAGCCTTGAGGAGCAAGGCAACTGTTGGAGACTTGGTGGTTGAGAGGGAGAGTACACTACCTCTCAACATGCAGCGCCAGAAGAAGTCTCAGACAATTGTGGAGGAGCCACAGTTGGTGCAGCAACTTCAGGAGTTTGTGGCGCAACCACAACTAGAGAAGCTGAGAAGAGATCGAGTGGAGACATCCATTCATCTAGATACCTCTAAAAAGGGGAAATTTCAAGCCAAGTGGTTAGATGGATCACATGCAGCCATACCTCCAGGTGGGAGGTGGGGCGATGTGGAGTGATCGCCCCAAGAAGGATGGAAGAGGGGCAAGATCCTTGAGGTACCCAAACTCTTTGATTTGACTTAGCTACAAGAGCCCTGATGATGAGTAGCAAGACTGGCTGAGTGGGTAGAGACAGATGTGGATGGAGTGGCAGAGAGAGCTACAGTGTAGGAATCCCAAGACAACGCAGAGCTAGCAAGCTGCAGCAATGCAAGAGGCACAAGTGTGTTGCACCAATGCAAGATGGCACAGAGAGGTGTGCAACAGTGCGAGATGCATGGAGATGTTGTAGCAGTGCAAAGGTCAAAGAGGGAGCACTTGTCAGTAGAAAGTAGAGCTTTAGCATCAGAGTATGTTTCTAGCCCATCTGAGAGGTCAGTTGGGAGCTTTTTTGTTTCTAGAGTTGTTGGAGCCTCCACACTTGGAAGAAGTGTTGCATGCAAAATGTTCCAAAGGTTCAGGATCAGGTTCAAGTTGAAGCCTTTCTTGTTGAGAGGGAGTGTTGAAAATTGCAATAAGAAATGCTAAAAATAGCAGTTTGGGTACCAGTGTTGGATTGAGCAACAGGGAATGAAAAATGGAAGTGCTAAAAATAGCATTCCTATTTTTAGAAGTTTGGGATGGATTCCTATTTTAGTTAGTCCCTATACTAAAATAGTGAATTAAAATTCGAATTTGAACTTAACAGCTGTTTGAATTAAAATTAATTAATTCTCCATGAGTTAATTAGTTGTGAAAAATCAAACATGAAGTCTATGTGAGGATATGCAACAGTTTATCTATTAATTGAGGAATTTATCCATTAGCTAAAGAGAAAAGGATGAGTTCTATATTGAGTAGTAATTAGATGGCTCAGTTAACTGAGTCAAGTCCAGTTATATTTGATTTAAACAATTTGTTTAAATTAAGTAAGTTTAGTTAGTTAATGCATGCTAGCATAAAACTGTTGTTCTTCAGATAACTGAATATTCTCTCATAAATAACTCATGCATGTCAGTTCTGAGAAAGACCCAATTGAGATCAGAGAAGGGACAGTGTACTATCAGTTGGATGAATATTTTTCCTATAAAGGAAGCTCATCCATGAGAAGGATTTATCTCCTTCAGGTTTGTGCAGTTATTTCTGAGCCAAGTGAGCAGTGCGAGGTGGGAATTCACACTTGTGGAAGCACTAGACCCCAGGGAAAACTACGCAAGGAAATAGGAGGCTTGGAGGGCAGAGGAGAAGGTTTTTGAGAAGCCTTTGACTATCTATGAGCAGCAGAGGGATTATACTAAGAGCTGGTTGGCTTCCAAGATAAGGCTTTGTGTAATTCTGTGACTATTTTCCACTTGTATGATAATATAGAGAGTGGGGTTTTAGGCTGAGGCTTTCCCTGGATTATATCTTTTGTGTTATGTGTGATTGCTTCACATTCTCAGTTATATCTAGTCTTGTTTGATCTTGTTCATATTTTATTGAGCTTCCATAAAGTTTATGGTAGAACTAGATCTAGTATTGTGCTTTAGTACATTGCATATATCAATTGATCTACAGGTGAAATTTCTACACGCCCCTCCCACATTTACCCAAATTTACAAGCTCTCTAGGGTAAACATGAGATGAGTGTCACTATGACATGACCTGACCTCCAAGTTTAAGTTATGGAAGTGGGGCCAACAATCAACAACTTCATTGACATCCCTCGGAGACCAAAAACCACTCAAAAGGCTACAAACCACCCCAAGTGGTCAAACCCTAAGTTGGAACCCTTTTTCTGACATAGCACCCCAAATGCATGCACAAAAAGTAAAGAGTGTGGTTATGAGGCCCCAATTGCATGCAAATCCTTACTCCATGTGGTTATGGCCTAAATCCTACATTTCAGTACCAACAGTTTCGAGATTTGAGCCACTTTTTTAGGATAGCCTCCAAACCACTACCCAAAACTGCCTATAACCTTCCAAAACCATAAATTGCATGATGGCAATGCCAAACGTTCAAACTTGAATCCAAAAGTTGACCTAGATTTCCTAATCTATAATAAACATTTCGTCAAACATATGGAAAACATGTATGCTACATGTCATGAATGCATATCTAATCATAAACGGATAGTCTACAGCTGAGAATCACCAGGAAGACTCTAATCCCTCTCTATCTAGCTTCCATAACAGTTGTTAGTCCATGAATTCATAGACCAATCAATAATTCATAAAACAAGTCATGAGCCATAAATAGATTACATCATATAACCAACAAATAACTAACATAGAAACCATGGCAAAACAAACATAATGTCAACATGATAACTAGTAAAATTACTCATAAATCACCATAGGAACAATATATCTTATTAATATATGAAAATTCCAACCAAGTTAAGGAATTTCACGCACCACCCAACCATAGATTGCGCTGAATTAAATATTTCTTTCAACCAATCACCCCTCGCCATATTCAAAGAATGAATATGGGATCTCATGGAATAAACCAAGAAAAATCCAACCAGAGCTTCTAGGGGCCAAACCACCTCAACCCTCAAGCACAATGATTCCACCTCTATTGTTCAAAAATCACTAACATCAACCAGATTGGTCTCTACCCAAGCTATCTAGGGCTCTAGGAACTAGTAACTCAACCCACAACCTTCCAGGGATCCAGAGTGTTTGTTCCAACCGTGGCTCCAAGGACTAGTAACTCAACCCAACAATGGCTCTAGAGCATTTTTCCCAACCTATGACTCCAAGAACTAGTAACTCAACCAAGTCGTTCGATGGATTGCAAACCATTTGTTCTAGCCCATAGTCATCAGGAACTTGAGAACCAATCATAAAAACAGGTGGAAAACCCAAACCACCATGGCTATCCAGAAAATGGCAAGGCAAGGTTGAAACTATTATCACTCCAGGAAAATATCCATGCCAATGAAAACATATAACTGGAAAATGACATGCATATTCCATGCATCCAAACATTAGCAAGGAAACCACACATGAAACCTTTTAAGCAATCTAGTTGTAGTTGTTGATCCAAATGTTTCCTTGTGCTCCCCTAATTTTATTTTCCTCCTTTCTCTAAATCTAAGTGAACACTAGAGTTCTCCAAGAATGCTCCAATAATACTCTAAGTGTGCAAGAGTGTATGAGAGAGTGAATGAAAGTAGTGCTCCACCACAAAACTTTTAAAAAGCTAGCAATTTTTTCTGTGAAGCATTTTTATCATTGGTTCCTCTATTTTCTTCATTTTCCCTCTTTTTTTCCTTGCATTCAAATTTGTGTCCCTTCAAGTTCCTTTTCTCGTATTTTCCTTTATTTTCATAAATAAATGCCAATTATTGCCTCTTTACTTTGCCAATGACTTTGCCAATTTCCATAGCCATTATTAATCACAAGAGATGCGCACTATAATGGTTTTCCCAACATTTAGCTTGGAATACATGTCCCATGACCTTCGTCTTATTTTATTTACATGGAAAATAAACCAAGGTTTGTTACAAGCCTTGATAAACATATATCCAATATTCCTCAGATTGATTAACATAAAACTAGTATTACATATAACCGGTATATAACCCACAATAAAAGTACTTGGTTATATGTAATACTGATTATATGTAAAAGCATATTGTTTATATACCCCATTATATTGTATGATTATTCAGAGAATACGAAATCCAGGATAACTATCTTCAATCTCAAGTGAAAATTAGATATCTGGTGGGAAGATGTGAAGCATTTCAGAGGCATCAAGACAAAGGAGTTGAGTTGGCATGAGTTTAAAAGACTCTTCAAAAAGAAGAAGAGATATTACAATGGAAACAATAAGGATTTCTAGGAGTTGAAGATGGGTTCCATGATAGATGAAGAGTACAAGATGAAGTTTCTAGAGTTGTTGAAGTGTGTGCCATATCTTAAGGATGGGAAGATAAAGGTCCAAAGGTTCATTAGTGGATTACCTTTAGCATTTAAGGATTAGATTGAACAAGATGAGTCTCGATCATTAGAGGAAGTTATTGGGAAGTTGAAACATTGTTATGAGGAGTCTAAGCATAAGTCTAAACCTAAGCAAGATTGGAAAGGTAATGATAATACTAAAGGAAAGTGGATTAAGAAGTGGGGAAGACCTAAGGATGTAGGTGATAAGGAGAATATAGCACCTTATAAGAAGTTCAATGCAGTTGACACAAGACATGGATTTCAGCCTGAGGCACATACCAAGGGAGATGGTATGAAACCTTTACAGTGTTGGAGTTGTGGTGGAGACCAATGCAGGAGAGATTTTCTACAACATTAGGGTGTCAGAGCTCATATTTATAGTGCTTAGGAGGAGACATTGGGTAGAGTATTCCTTGGGTTTATGAAGTAGTGGATAATAGGTAGGAAATAAACATACATCATTTATTGAGATGGAAGGTAATATTTGTGATCAAGTTATTTGTATCTAATTATAGTTATCTCAGTCCCTACCTAGTGGATAAGTGTTTCTTGAATAAGGAAGTGCATGCAGAATATTGGTTGGTGTAGTTGGCTACAAGGAACAAGAGAAGAGTTCATCATTAGGTGCAATCTTGTGCATTTGAGTTGAATTTTATGCCTACATCAACACATCTAAATGTTCTCCCTTTTGGTTCATACAACATGCTTTTGGTCATGGATTGGTTGTACATTCATTGGACTAAAGTGGGCTATTATGACAATACTATTGAGTCTCTCGATGATGATGGGGAAAGAAGAATCTTGCAGGGAAATAAGAAGCCTACATCAGTGAGAATAGTTACAACTATGCAAGAAAAGCGCAGTTGCAAGAAAGGATGTGTATTTTTTGTAGTCCATATTTCCAGTGAAAAAGGGAAGGATGTTGAGGATGATGAAGTCTTGAAGAGGTATCCTATTTTTTCACAATTTCAGGATGTGTTTTGAGTAGATATTTCAGAGTTACAACCTCATAAGTAAGTGGATTTATCTATTGAGTTGGTACCAAGAGTAGCACTATCATCTAAGGCACCTTATAGGATGAGCACTCCGGTGATGGTGGAATTGAAGTTGCAACTTAATGAAATGCTTGATAAGGGTTACATTATGCCAAATGTATTGCCTTGGGGTGCATCGGTGTTGTTTGTGAAGAAGAAGGATGGTACTCTTAAGTTGTGCATTGATTACAGGTAGTTGAAAAAGGTGACTAGAAAGAATAGGTATCCTTTGTTGTGGATTGACAATTTACTTGATCAGTTAAAGGGAGAAACATTTTTTTCGAAGATTTATCTAAGATTAGGACATCATCAGGTGCACATCAAAGAGGAAGATATTTACAAGACCACATTTCGTACCATGTATGGGTATTATGAGTTTGTGGTGGTTCCTTTTGGTTTTACTAATGCTCCAGCCACTTTCATGTGTTTGATGAACAATGTGTTTCATCCTTATCTGGACAAGTTTGTGATAGTGTTCATTGATAATATATTTATGTATTCTAAGAATGAGGAAGAGCATGTAGAGCACCTGGCAAAAATATTGATATGGTTGAGAGAACATCAATTGTATTCCAATCTTATCAACTGCATTTTATTTAATACTGAAGTTCATTACTTGGGGCATGTTATTTCCAAGGAAGGTATAGTAGTGGACCCAGAAAATATTAGAGCTATCATGGAGTGGCCAAATCCTAGGAATGTGCATGAGGTTTGATCATTCATGGGACTAACAGGTTATTGTAGGAGTTTCATCAGGAAATTCTCACGAATTTCCTATCCTCTTACATATTTGTAGCGAAAAGTAAATAAGTTTGAATGGACTGAGGAGTGTGCCTCTAGTTTGAGCATTTGAAGGATTTTCTTACAAATGCTCTGGTTTTGAAGATTGCATACCATAATAAATATATTTTGGTATGTACATATGCTTACAAGAGAGGACTTGGTGGAGTCATGTTGCATGAAGGACAGGTGACATGCTATGAGTCAAGGAATTTAAATGAGCATGAGAAAAACTATGTGACTCGTGATCTTGAGTTGGCATCTATAATTCATGCATTGAAAATTTGGAGACATTATCTTCTTGACGGAAAGTTCATTTTTATGAGTGATCATAGTGGGCTGAGGTACTTGTTTGAACAAACTAATATGAATGTCAGGTAAGCTAGATGGTTCTCTACCCTCGTTGAGTTTGACTTTGAGATCAAATACATTATGGGTAAGGAGATTAGTGTTGAAGATGCTCTCAGTAGGAGAGTGTAGGTGAATCACACTACAGTAGTGAGTTCTTATGGGACACATTTGCAGGAGCGTATCTTGCAGGCAGGACAAAATGATGACAGATATTAGCAGCTGAGGCACAAGTTGCAATAATAGGATGAAGTTGATAGGGATGAGGAGTATCACCTCACGATAGCTAACTTGGTGGGATTCAGGAATAGGATGTATGTGTCGGACAACAATGAGCTCAAGAAGGTTATCTTGATGGATTTTCATGTCAAGTTGTATTTAGGTCACCTGGTATATTAGAAGACTCTAATAGGAGCTAATAAGTTCTATCATTAGCCTCAATTGAAGAAAGAAGTGGTTTTGTTTGTTGTGATATGCCTAGATTATCAGCAGGTGAAAGTTGAGTGTCAACACCTAGTTGGTTTATTACAACCTATTCCAATTCTAGAATGGAAATGGGAGGTAATTTCCATGGATTTCATTATAGGTTTGCTGAGGACATTGAGACAACATGATTCCATCATGGTTGTGGTTGAAAAGTTGAGTAAGGTAGCTCACTTCATTACAATGAATTCTAATAATTCAGCTATCGAGGTAGCTCATATCTTCATCAGGGAGATAATGAGATTACATGGTGTTCCCAAGAATATCATACCAGACAGATGTTGAGTTCACTTCTAGGTTTTGGAAGGGGTTATTGGCAGATTTCGGGACAGAGTTGACCTTCATTACAACTTATCATCCATAGACAGATGGACAAACAAAGAGGGTTAACAAGATTCTTGAGGACATGATGAGGATGTATTTCATGCATCAACAACAAAAGTGGGAGGAGTATCTTCCACTGATGGATTTTTCATATAATAATAGTTATTAGGAATCCTTGAGGATGATTCCATTTGATGCTCTTTATGGGAAAAGGTGTAATACTCTTATCAATTGAAGTGATCCAATGAACAAGGTTCTGATTGGACCGGATATGTTAGATGATATGGAATAGGAGATGTAGGTTATCAGAAGGAATTTAAAGGAAACATAGGATATGTAGAAGATTTATGCAGATTAGCATAGACCATTGAAGGAGTTTTAGGTTGGGGAGCATGTGTACCTACACATCAAACCCAAGAGGAGCTCCTTGAGGATAAGGTCATGTGCCAAGTTGAAAATTGGTATTGCGGAACTTTTGTGATCCTTGAGAGGATTGGACCAGTGACCTACCTAATTGCAATTCCACCAACAATGAAAGTCCATGATGTTTTCCATGTTTCATTGCTTAATATATATGTCTAGGATGTTCATCATATGATTGATCGGTTTGTATTGCATGTGGAACCAGAGGGACAATTCCAACTAGAACCTTAGTGCATTTTGCAACAGAAAACACTCATGCTCTGAAACTGAGTAATCAAGCAAGTTAAATTGCAGTGGAAGCACTTTGGGCCCAATGAATCTATATGGGAGATAGTTAATTAGATGTAGGATATGTATCCTTCTTTATTTGCTGGTTGAATAGATGAGTTTGATTTATGTGTTTTGGTTCATGTTTATTTATACGCATATTGTATATAGTGAAATGAGTTTTATTGTAAAGCTCCAATAAGCAATGTGTTGTAAATATTTCGTTGATTTGTGTTATAAAGCTCCAATAAGAAGTATGTGCTAAATACTATATCAAGTTGTGTCATAAAAAAATGGCTCATGTGAAACCCATGCAAACCCCTTTCCACATTTTAGATTTTCAGTGGACAAAGCAGGTCAAAAATGGGGTGCTCAGATTGGATTGGATGGACAATGTTTTCCTAGCCAACTCCATAGAGGGGACATGTTTGGTGTAATTACAACTACAACACTTGTATATATATTAAATTGGGAGAAGCCCAATATCAAAGATGGCTATTTGACATTGTAATAAGGTGATTGATAGATATAGTAACTCAACATTAATATATTATCTAAATAAACTTAAATCATGTACTTTAACACCTACCAATTTATCAAAGTAAAAAATTAAGGGAAATTTAGGTAAGCACAAAAAAGGATAATTTTATAAAATGGGTCTCGACATAAGGTCATGATAGATACCATGTACAAAATGTTCAAAGGATGATTTTTGGCAAGGCAAAGGACATCAAAGATCCTAAAAGGGAGCAACATCAATTCTAAAACACAACACCAATGTTGAAACACCTTGGAGGTAAAACTAAAGCTGATCCTTAAAAATGTATCGAAAGGTAACAACATGATCCTTGTGAAGCTTGAAAGATCCAATTAAAAAGTATGGCCAAAACTTTGAAGAAAAGGGTCAAATAACCTCAAAGAACATGGTTGATTTTTGAAAGAAAAGAGGATTGGCCATAGAGACATAAGGATAACAAGAATTTACAACTATGACATAAATGTTCCACAAAAGATTGGATTTGATTAAGAACCAAAACAAAGACTTCAAAAAGAAGAAAAGACCATCAACCAATAAAATTACAATAAAACCTAAAAATATTGAAAACTAAAAAAAAGTAATATTACCAAACTCTAAAGATCACCATATAACTTTGAATTACAATGTCATAAAAAATCCACATATCAAAGATCCACATAAGAATTTCAAGTTACCACACATGACTAAATACAAAAAATAAAAAGAAAAAATTAGTAACCAATTCAAGGTACTTGTCTACATAATTTTGTGACACCTTCTCTAAACTCAAAGGGATGATAATATTGATCTCCTTTAGCAACAACAATGGTCATAAAACAAATGGCCCATTAGAGAAATTTTGAGGTTTAAAATGGGCATCATAAGGAATATTATAAAATAATAGTGGAAAAAATAAAATAATATTATATTACATCATCAAATTTTGGAGGAAGAAGAAAAACTATTTTTTCAATTTATCTCCCTACAGTTTTACTCGAGCGGGAGAAATCACATTTTTTCATGTATTTCTCATTTTTCATGTAACGGGGTCCATCGAAAGTATCCATCATGGGTAATCCTTGGATGAGGAATTAAATCCGTATCCAATGGGTGCTCCCACTCGAAATTTGAGTAAAACCATAGGGAGATAAGTTGAAAATACAAGTTGAAAAAGTAGTTTTTTTTAATCTTTTTTACTCCAAAAATGGTGAATCATCCTCCATGGTTAACATCATCATCTTGAATCTTATTGGTTCTTATAAATTTTATTTTAGTTGTACATTTTTGTTTTGGGGCTCATTTTCGACCTCAAAATTTCTCTAATGAAGGGTTGAATCCCTCATCAACCCATTTAATCCAATTTGTGGTATCTTAGTGAAAAAATATGACTTAGGAACCACTTTATGCAACAGGATCAATTAGTTTTTAAACTTAAATCTCCTTAGAAAACCCAAACTTCAAAGTAAAATAAGAAAACCCATTCTTGTCAATGTAATAAAATCCATTGAAGGCTATGTTGAATTAACCATCATGTTTCATGAACTACCAAAATTTTGCCTCACAAAGGGAACACTTAGTGAAGCCATTATTGTCATAGATGGCATTCTTAGGGCACAGAAGTTGAATATCTTGATATGCATGAGAGGGAACAACAATTAAGGTAAATACAATGGTGTGAGACGCCCATCAAAAAGAGAGATGCACCCTCAAGAAAAAATTAGGAAAAAAAGCAGACAATAACCCTAAAGTTGGAACCTCTGCCAATGCCACATTAGAGTGACGACCATGGCACCGTGACACTGTCCATCTAGAAAAGTACCTAAAACTAAACAATAGTATTGAGGACCATGACAAGGGGAGCTGGATTGAGGATGGAAAAGATAGGGTCAAGGCTATAATATTTTTCAAGATAATAATCAATTGAAAAAACCTAAGTGAAGGAGAAAGCTCTATGTCCCACTCTCTAAGACCATGTAGTAAAAAAAGGAGCACGAACTAGTATCATAGACAAGCTTGAACTTCATACACAAAACATTATAGGATAAGAAAAAGAACAAGAACACTATGATACCATGTAGTAAAACAAGGAGCATTGTCTAGGGACATACACAAGATTGTGTAGGAGTGTATAAACACCCAATGAATAGATTGCAAAACCTAAAAGAACTTTTAAAAAGAGAGAAAATTTGAAGATCACTTCATTTCTTGTGTGAAAAAATGTTTGCAACAATGTAATTTGAAAGTGCAATGGAAGTGTCTTGGATAGCTAGCAGATAATTCTTACAACACGGTATATAAGAATACTCTATAAGATTACAAGTTCTAAAGCTTATTCGTTGGAACTCTAACAAACCCCAATAAGTGAAACATAGGGAGGAAATAAATAATGGGTCCTAACAACAAGCTATGCTTAGGTACCCAAGTACAACCTATCATAAACCAAGAAAAGGATAAAAACCATAATAAAAAAATACCCCCTCTCCCCCAAAAGAGAGTACATAAAAAAAACAAAGAAAGAAAGAGAGAAATTAGGAGGTGAAGGAGGACTCAACGTGGTCCCCCAAGGAAAGCTTCCTTCACTTCATGCATAAGTCGTAATTGAAGAAACCTTGGTGATGCCAAGGTATTTGTGAAAATATTTTCTACTTTCTCTTCAATAGGTACAATTTCTATGCTAAGAATGCTATCTTGGATTAGTTGGTGAATTAAGTGCATATCGATATCAATATATTTTATTCTTTGACGCTCCATAATATTTATAGAAATATGTATTACACTCTTATATCACACCACATAATAGTAGGTTTATCCTATCAAATTCCAATCTCAATCAATAATTGTCACAACCAAAGAACTCCTTGACTAACGAGAACTGCAGCTTGATACTCAACTTCCACCATAGTTAACGCAATCACTGATTGTTTTTGTAATACCAAGCAATGGACACAGAACCAAGACATAAGCTAAAGGTGGAATTCCAATCATTAATTGATATAGCCCTGTTAGAATTTATGAACCCTGCAAGCTCAAGAGTATCATCAATATATTGAAAGCCAAAATTTGAAGTGCCCTAAATATATATGAAAAATACAATTTGTTTATTTCTAGTGACCTTGATGAGTTTCCTAGGAGAATCGACGAACAAACCCTACTGCATAAGCAATTTCATGTAGGGTGTGAGTCAAATCAAGCAAACTGCCAACTAGTTTTTGATACAACGTAGGATCCACCTATGGTGAGGTGTGACTAGTGGTAAGAGTAATATGTCACTGAAAGGGAGAAAACACAGGCTTCAATAGCCATGCTAAAGTGTTGAAGTAAATCAAGGGCATATTTTTTCTAGAAGATGGTGATCCCTTGTGAATGAACTTGTAGTCCAAAAATGTAATGTAGCAGACCAAGGTCTGCCATAGATTATTGTCCCATCAATGCTTCCTTAATATTTTGAATCATAGATGATGAACTCCTTGTGAGGATCAAATCATCCACATGGAGAACTATAACCAATAAATTATAGCCATATCTCTGAGTGTAAATTGTAGGATCATGATGATAGAAATTAAACCCTAAATTAATAAAAAAACTATCCATCTTCTCATACCAAGCTCTGGGAACTTGTTTGATACCATATAAGGAATGCCGAAGCCTATAAAGATGTGAAGTATCCTGCAAAAAACCAAGAGGTTTCTCTATGTAAATCTCTTCAAGTACATTTCCATGCAAAAGAGAACTTTTGATATCCATCTAATAAACTTACAAGCCTTAGGAGGCAGCTAGAGAAAGGAAAAAATGTATAGAATCCATCTTGGCAACAAAGGAAAAATCCTTGGAATAATTAATTCCTTTAACCTATGAAAATTAATTGGCCACAAGGAGTGCCTTATTGTTGTCAACAAATCCATCTACAACATATTTCATTCTAGAGACCCACTTACAACGGACTAACATATGTACCTTTAGAAGAGGAGAAATATCCCAAGTATGTTTCTTCATCAAAGAAGAATACTTTTCTATCATGGTAGCTTCCCACTTAGGTATTCCAATAGAATCAAAAAGTTGTTGTGGACCTTCTAAAATGGAATGAATCAAAAGAGAGATTCCTCTTGATTGTGATTGATGTGAGGAAAGATAATTGAAATAAATTGCCTCACAGTCATGTTACTTTCTATTATGAAGGTTCCTCCTCAAAGTTTGGTCTTGAACACGTTGTTCCTGATTTGAAACTTAAATTTTGGATAGTAATAGTGGTTATTTTCTTCTCGCTTAGGACATTTAGTAAACATTTCTTCATCTTCTTGATCTACGAAACCATCGCAATGCTTAGAACCATTATCAAAAATATAAGTTGAGAAATAAGGATTAAATGATCCTGGATTACTGGTCTCATCAAAATGAAATCTCTTCAAAACAACACTTCCTTAGAGGAAGGGACAAAGAGCCTATAGGTCTTCATGTCCTCATAATTTCTAACAAATATCAATTGTTGACTTTTCTTTTCCATGAATTTGCGCTTTTCATCTGGAATTAATGCCCAAGTGGGACTACAATTATGTAATATTCATATATATGCATTCAAAAAAGTATTACATAATTTTTAGGGTTATAATAATGATTGGTAAAAATTCTATTTACTAATTTAAACATGATAATTTGTTGTAGTAAATTTGGTTTCCTAAAAAGAGAAAATTCTTGTGTGTGTGGTGTAGATATATATATATAATATATATATATATATATATATATATATATATAAACTAATGATAATATATATATAATAATATATAATATATATATATATATATATATAATAATCAGTGTGTAAATGTACATGCAAGGGTTAGCAAATAATGGAGTTTGGCACTTTGGATAAATATTTTATCCACCACTGAAACTATAGAGTTCTAATGTAGAATATTGGTTTCATGGGATTTAGATAATTTTTTCCATGGAATTTAATTCCTCTCAAGTTTGTTGAATTTTTTTCCTAGATTTATTTGTAGAACATTAATAAGTTTTTCAAATTTATCACTAATGACCAATGAATTAGGGAAATGTTTTAGGTTTTATAGTCAGAAAATTTTGGATTTCTCCAATGACTAATGAAATCATCAACACTTTCGAATATAGCATGGGGGTTTTGTTCCCACATAAGTTTAATTGTCACATAGTTTATAATATAATAATAAATTGATGTATATATGTATTTATAATATATGGAATATTACTATAAATATAATTTTTTTAAAGGTTAAATTTAAGAACCCAATATTATACTTAAGTGTGAAGTAATTTAATTAAGGCCAACATATGACATGGTAGGTCCAAGTGGCCATGGTTCCAACCTAACAACAATCCTAGGATAACACATGGACTTGGGGTATTTGCCACATGTTAGCTATAGAGTAAATATGACATGACACCAAGTATGAAATCTTCAAATGGCCATATCTTGGTTATCCAAGCTCGAATTTTGATAAAATTTATATTAGTAAATATATCTTTATGAGTTTATGGTGATGGTGTCATCGAAAATAAGGTTTGGGATAACTAAGAAAAATGAAAAATTTATAACCCTGCCTCATGGAAACCCTTGAGGTCGGGTGTGGTGTGGGTGTTACAGTGTGGCATCAGAGCTAGTAATGGTATTGATGAAGGAAATTTTTAGTACAATAAACCCTCAATAAGTTACAAAAGGGAATAGGCTTTTTACAATAATGGATAGCACCATAAGACGAAGGGGGAGATCCATAATGATTAACACAAGGTTGGTACCATATAAAGTTGGGGGACACTAGCTATATCAAGTTGGTTTTAGAGATATGTTCAAGCCATTGACTATATGAGAGGTCCCTAGTTTTGTTTACTCAAACTATTGAGGATGAGTAGCAAGAAGTACAACTATGGATACATATAATAATTGGGAATACATTAGATCAAATTATTGTGCCTCAGATATTGCTTCCTTTTCTGTCTGCAGCATAGTGGCGGCCACATCATTGGGAATCAAAGAAAATAAATATTTTATAAAATAGTTTAGGAGTAGTTTATTGTGGACTTGGATTTTACACATACTGTGTTATCCTCACCAATAGTTGATATGTCTACAATGTGTATGGATGTGGATTTTCAAAAATTTGAAAGGATCTAAAGTCCCAAGACATGACACACTAGGAGTTTGAAACGCTTGAGGTAAGATTTGCAAGTGATGCAAATGTGGAATGAGTATTTGATGTCTCATCAAAGTACTATTTTATTGCTAATCTAGTCAAGATTAACTTTAAAAAGTCTTAATCAAATGAAATATTTCATAATATTTTTTGATGAACAACATAAATGGAAAGACATGACATGGTTTCCAAGATCTTCATCAAGTTTAAATTCAAATTTTGGAATATTTGAATTTAATCCATGCTAAGAAACATTGTGTAATATGGGATCATTGGTCAAATTTTTCAAATTGGGTAGATTAAGGAATGCTAAAATTGACATATTGGCATTCTCAATGAAATTTAGCTATCAGTTGGGATTTGGCTAAGGGTTAGTAATTAGGATATTCCTAGTAATTTGATTTGATTGGGAACTCTATTGAGTAATCAAAATAGGACTAACTAATAAGAATTATCCATGTACAATTAATCCTAAAACATAAGCACTAAGAGGTGAGTGTGGGGGAGATATGGAAAGTGACCTAGCAAGACCAGAAGCAACTCCCAATAATGGTGGGAAACCTTGTAAGCATTGAGAATAGATAGGTCCTAGTGGATCCCTAATCATGTTTGACTTGAGATACATCTGTGAGGAGTCATGGGGACTACAAAATATGTTCATAAATATAGACTACTCAAAGGAAATAATTACTTGAAACAAAGAAACATAATAGTGTACGATTTATAATTTGTCACTGATACCAAGGATTTGAAAACATGAGCATGATGGAAAAATACCTAGTGTCCTTACTCTAAATTTGTAAATGGAACTTCCAAAAGTTTCAACAGTGGGGAATCAATCCAATAATACAAATTAATGAAGCTTGAAAGGAGGATTATAATGAGGAATATTGGGGCACATTTTAGAGTGGCTAATTACATTTCCCAACAACCATTAAAAATCACTTATAGGTGCAATCAAATCCCATGATCATCATATTAGGTAGATTCCCTATGATTTGGTCATCAGTCTACTTTTGTTAATGTGGGTAGAGAGATTATAAGTTGTCAACAATGTAATCACATGCTAAGGACCTCAAAAGAGTTGGGTGACTCAAGCATATCCTGTAGGAACAACCAAATCTTAACCATTGACCTTTCACAATCATCCCTTTACTATTCAACACATACATGGAGGAGGCAGAATATGAATGATAAACATTGAGTTGCATATATTATTGACATGATATACATTTATATTACATTGGAGTGGTCGTTGGATTCCATATTCAAAGGTCTCTTGGACTCCGGTGGTTGTTCAAATTCCACACCAACCCATAAAGGATTAGGTGTCCCTTATTCCCCCCCTTAATCCGAAGGGGTATGTATGAATCCAAGAAGAAATTTGTAACACAAAATGTGAAAAAAAGCATGGCAACACTAGGCGGAAAGTGCTCTCTGAAATGTTGGTATAAGGGGGGTGGTTTAAGGATGACCACCAACACTGGAACGCTTAGTGTAGTTCCCGGAACTCTTCCAAATATGACATGAAGATGAGGACTTCTACTAGAGGAAGTACTCCTCATGTTTTGAAGAGGGAAACCTTCAACATTGAAAGGAAGGTCTCACCCCGCATAAAAAGGGAGAACCTCAACCTGAAAAGGGAGGTCTCAACTTGTGATGGTTTAAGGATGACCAACAACTCTAGAATGCTTAATGCAATTCCTAGAACTCTAAACTGGCAAGAAGATGAAGTCTTATGCTAGAGGAAGTGTCCCAAATTATTTGAAGGGAATTCTTAACCCCGCATAGATGGTTTAATTCAGACCACCAACCAATGGCATGCTCAAGGGAATTTATGTCTCTGGCTACAACTTTGAATCTCGTATGGCATGTTGTGGCTCAAGCTCACTTTATGTGGATTTGAATCTTGTATATGACCATCATTTCCCCCCCCCATGAGATGCAAGGTGAGAATATGGAAAAAAATTCAACTTCAAGACTTTTCAATAGTCGAGAACAAATCATGTTGTATGAGAGAAATATCTTCTTAGCTATTGAAGCCCATTGCCAAGAAGCGATCCATCCAAGATGAATTTTTGTTCTTGCAGTGGGATTGTTTCTAAAGCATATGTGTGAAGAATGAGTATGCTGATCACAATGCTTGCACAAATGAATATCAAAGTAATGATCTTTCATATGGCCAACTTAGTCATAGTGATGGCATTTAACAACTTTTGTTTGTGAATGTGGAGGAGCATAATTTGGAACAGGTGAAGGTGAATTGTCATGAAGGAATCCAACACTCTGAAAATGGATGGGCTTTGTGTGATATGGAATGTGAAAGGAAACCTCCTTATCATATCCAAGACCTGTTATGTGTTTGTTATGGACAAGCTATTCCCAAGGTCTGATGATGGGCTTAGGAAGCGTATGTTGAATTTCTACTTCTACATTCAACTTTGCTCTTTAGATGGGTAGCGCATCTAAATCAATCTTAATCTCATTGATATGATTAAGTTTTGGCAGCTGATGGGAGTCTGTCTCAATTTTCTGAATAGAAACAGATTCATAATGATGATTCCATTGTTGTAATTCTGCTTGTTGTAGCTGAGATTCAAGCTACAAAAATTCAACGTTTTCTTTTACATTTTGTAAACAAGTTCGAATATCAGAGAGAATGTCCCAAAATGAAGCAGGGTAGGTGAATGCCCACTTTGATACCATGTTAAACACATATATGGTAGAGGTAGAATATGAATGATAAACATCGAGTTGCATATATTATTGACATGATATACATTTATAGTACATTGGAGTGACTATTGGATTCCATATTCCAAGATCTCTTGGACTTCGGTGGCTCTTCACATTCCACACCACACCATAAAGGATTAGTTGTCCAACATTTACCTTAGCCTTTTGGCACACTAATGATGGAATATTTAAGTCCCCTACAAGGACAACTTCTATATTTAAAATGTAAAATGATAAAGGGGGTTTATTTGGATGTGTACCTTAAAAGCATAATAAAGCTCCTATGACTAGAATGGTGGTCCAATTTTGTTTGTCTTAGGGTGTGAGCATGTGGTTAATGTGTGTGATCCCATAAGTTTGGATTGAAAAATTCAAACACCCTATGAGCATTACAATCTCCCTAAAAACTATGTGAGAGAGAAACCAAGCACCAAAATGAAATTACAAGAAAGAAAAATAAGCCTAAACAACATGAATTTGATGAACCCTTACTTCCTTAATATACTTTTCTGATGATTGAAATACAACTTGAACTAAAACAATTGAATATTTAAGCTAACTTTACAAAAAAAATAAAAAATCATGATTTCCACATTGTAAAGAAGTTCAATACTTGGGATTTAAAAACTACCACTTAAAGAACATTAGCCATGGTACATGTCAAGAATTAAGAGTCATTGTTATTGAAACAAATCCACTAGCTACTTCAATCCAAACTAAAAATCCATATTGAAATGAAAAAAGAAACAAACGTCCAATTAATGGAAAGAAAATGGACTTAGGAAAACTTGTGAGAAAGTAGCATCATAAAAAATAAGATATGAAATCAAATATATACTGCAAAAACACCTAAAATCCAATTGAAATCCATGATTAAGAATGATAAAATATTGTTTTTGAAGATTTCCGGCAAGAACTATGTAGTGTGTTCGATCCGTCCAATGTTTCAAATGGTTACTCCATCCATCATAGCTCTTTCGTCCCTGATGATGGATGGAGTAACTATATGAAACATTGAATGGATCGAAAACATTACACAGGTCTTATCGGAAATCTTCAACAAAAATATGAATAACTATGGAAGCCTCAGATTGTTTAATGATATAATAATTATGTTGAGTGTGTTTCCTTTTGAGAATTATTAAAATGGATCATAAGCATGAAAGTTCAACTTATCCAATTTTTTGTGGTTCTCAACTAGTCATAAGGTGGATGGGGAATTCATATAGGATACTCAACATAGATCTTCCTCATTTGGTTATTCATTTGAAGGAGATTTCAAGATTACTTAATCATATCTCATTTTAGTGTGTTTACTAGAAGTTGAATTACAAAGTTGACTCACTATCTAAAGAGGAACTTCAAATGATACATAAAACTATATTATTTATGGATTTTGATGACAAACATTTATTTGATGTTAGTCCCTATAGGATATAGGTATTTCATGTATATACTAGTTTTTAGGATGTATGCATAAAAAAATTTAAGTTATAACTTAATTTGGGACTATTACAATGAATTATTTTTTATTAGAAAACTATTCGAAAGCTAGATGATTAAAAAGAGGAGAAGAAAAGTTATTAGATATGTTTTGATCATGACCTTAAGAAGTTAGAGTTTTTCTAATAATCAGTTTTTTGACATCAAAGTATCTTTATGAAAACTTATCATATCATGCCATGAGCGAATGAAGAAAACATTTTTCACTTTAAAATAGAACATGTAATACATAGGGAAGAAGATGATGAAATTTCTTGGGCTTGCAACAAAATTAGATGTTGTTGATAACTTTTGGAAAACTATGTATTCGATTCATTGATGTTACCGACGTTTCAGGTGAACACTTCACCCATCTTCAGGGACAAGAAGTTTGATAGAATATGTGAAGAGTGTTAGACCAAGTTTCTTAGAAAAGGCATGAATATCACCGTTAAAAGAGGTTAAATTAAGATTTGCGCGAACACAACTATTAGGGAATAAATATAAGTGTTAGGAAAAGTGAGAATGATGAGCCCGAATGATTAATATTAACTTAAAAGGAATAATTTATTAAATTCTAAAAAAATTAAAATTGAATTTAAATGAAATTATGATAAATTATTGAATTCAAATTAAAATATTTACTAATAAAAATATTTCAAAATTGAATTCACATTTTAAAATAAATAAATTATGAATTAAAATTAAATATTAACTATTAAAAAAGTTTAAAGTTGAATTCAAATTAATTATGATAAATTATTGATTCAAATTAAAATATTAGTTAATATTGAATAATTAAAAAAACAAAAAAATACAAATTAATAAATTTAATTTTAAATAAATTAGAGTTAAAACCTTTAGAAAATGAAAAAAAAAAAGCAAGATGGGTGTTAGTGTCAGTCTTTCTAGCCTTCCTCCAGTGATCAAATATGCTCTTACAAAGTGGTCTCATAGTGTCAAGGTCAAATTTTGTCATTTAAATAAGTCTTCAAGCAAAATTTGGTCACTAGGCATTAGGTCTAGGGTTTGCTTTCACTCCTTTCAAAATTGCCCAAATGTCAATCTATGTCTCTATTCAGCTGATTCTATCATCATTCATATGGTTTTCATCATCATGTCAGGTTCCATTGGGTCATTTCACACCTTGTTCATGCTTCAGTTACGCCTAGGTAAGGTCATTTCCCTCTCCTAGGGTTTTGAAGGCAAGGCAATTTCTCTTGGATGGTCAAATAATTAGCAAAACTTGCATCCTGATGTTCATACACCTTCCCCTATCCTTCATGTACCTTATTAAACACTTCCCATCACTGAGATCCCCCAAATTATTCATTTTTGCACAAACCCTAGTTTCTTGCCACAACTTAGCAATTTTCTAGGCTAGGCCTATGTTTTGCCCTTTTGGACCCATTCCCCTCACTAAATCTCTGAGATTCCACTTTTCCTTACTTCCTAACATCCCTCCCTACTTCCCAAAATTTCCCCAAGAATTTATAAGCCCCTTATCCCCTTCATTTCGCTTCATTTCGACAAAGTTCCTTGTTTCACACATCGGGATAAGTTTCACTCAAAAGATGTTCCAGAGCAATAAAAGATGAATTTTGAAATGAAAGAGGTTTTTGTCTAAAACTAGACAAGGAAGAAAAACCTCCTTCACATTTTACACAGGTGTCATGGTTTTATAGAAATGTCAAAAATACCGTTGCCTCAGGAGAATCGAATGCACCTCTGAAGTGACCTTGGGAAAATCAATATTTCGCCTAGCATGGTTGACCAAATGACTTTCTTAATGAGTCACATGATAAATAGACACAAATATATTTCCAATGAGCTATCATGAGCTCAATTTGGAGGTGAGGAAGGCATTTAAAAGTTGACTGCAACAGTGCTCTGCCTTGAGGCAGCTTCATTTGGCACATTTTGACCAGTCTTGGGCGATTTGATTTTTGACAAGGAAAATGAACTCCAAATTTAAAAATTCTAGTTGGGTTGGAAATTAGACTCAAAGAACTTTCCAACGAGCTATCCTGCATTTGATTCTGACATAGGGAAGGCCTCCAACAGCCTCTTGGAAAATGAACTATGTAGCTAGGTGTGCGCTACGCATTAAAACTTTGTGATACGCACTGGGCAGTGCGCTACGCATTGGGCCTCACTGGCCAGTGTAAAATAAAAAAGGCTCTACGCATACAGGTGTGCGCTACACATTGGGTTCGGGCACTACGCACTCATTCCAGCATCAATTTTATGTGCCCAGATCGTGTCTAATCACCTCCAAAGCTGCAAGTAGGTGTTCTTTGACTGATTCAATCAATTTGATATTGTTTATAGTGTGTTTGAAGAGAGGAGTTGATGTGTTGGGTGTAGAAAAGTGAAACCCTATGCACATACCAAAATTATTCCTTAGGGTTTTTAAAGACATGTGGGTGGTTTAGTGAAGATTTCTCATCCTTTATTGATGAAAACCAGGTCCATGCTCATTTGTAAACCCTAGTCAACATTTCAAAGGGCACACATTATACTTTGTTCATTTGTCAAGAAGTGACCGTTTGTGCCAATTCATTGAAAACAGAGCATTATCATTATGGCTTAGTTTGTATCATGCTTTGGTAAACATAGAAGAGTTTTGAGTATGCATTGAAGTTTGGCTCCACCACACCTATATCACTATACATATCACAGACATCTTGATACCAAAGCCATGTTAGACACAGATTCAGTTTATGAGCAGGAGGTAGAAGCTGACCGGGAGACTTGGCTCGAGAGGGTCAAAATTCACTTAGAGAAGTTGTTGAAAAAGGCTAATATAGATAAAGATATGCTCCGACACATGAAACATCATTATTGGGCTCGCATGCATGTCAACAAAGCAAGAGTGAAGATGTTGAAAAAGAGTTTGAGCAAAGCGCAAAAACAATGCAAAAGAACTGATCTGCTTCGAGTTTTGGCCGAGGCTTCATTAGTTGAGCATGATACATGATGGAGGGTCTTCACTCCAATTTTAGGCACATTTGGAGAAAATTTTGTCATTTCAAAAATTTTGGCTTGAGAAACAGGTTTTTGGGTTCTACGCGTAGCGCGCTACCTTGAAGATTGGGAGGTCCAATTGACAAATGGCTTGTAGTTTTGGATTTTTCATGAAGAAATACACTTGTTCAGCCAATGCCAAGGCATTTCATCAAGTTCTGGATGGTCAAAATGTCCAAAAACATCATGAAAACCACCTTGCTGCCACCTTTTCCAACTGCAGGTAGTACCTCTGGGAGCATTCAGTTTTGAGGGGCAAAAGAGCTCCAAATTGGAAAATTCTACTTGGGTTGGAAAGTAGACATCTAGGGCTGTCCAAAGAGCTATCATGAGATCAATTTGGATGTCGGGAAGTGCCCCAA
>APFE030095546.1:0-11327 GCA_000404065.3 Pinus taeda | reverse complement strand
AGAAATTTCTGAAAACAAATGATTCAAAAATATAAATAACACTAAAATCATTAAGCTACATCAAATTTTCCGCCAAATATACTCCAAAGAATTATTAAACCACGTTTTTTTCTCTCAAAAAACTCCAAAAAAATTTAGACTACGACATTTTTCGCTGGAAAAAGTCAGTAGAATCGTTGGACCATTGTTTTTCTCTCGACATCTTCGCAAAATTAAATGATTTTTTATTTATTTTATTTTATTTTTTTCAGAAGAAAAAGCTGTATATTTTTATAATTATGAAAATCATCATGTATAAAAAGTTGAAGAAGAGATATTGATAATACTTCCAGCCATATTACAAAAATGGTATTATATGCATTTACAGAAAATGTTTATCTTTCAACCATGTTTGCGTTTTTGTAGGTCTAAAAAACTTAATGATAGATAGATTAGACATTTATACAGAGGATAAGGAAACTAATACATGGTACCTGTGCATAAGGCGATGATTAAAAGATGGGTTCATGATACATACCATGATAGTTTAAGTATTCTTATATACCTGGCATGGAGAATGTTTGAATTTGATGCGTGATTGTTCCCACTGTGATGCTGAGATGCCATCTTCCGCACTGTGTCTGCAGGCCCCTCTTAGATATCGCATCAACAATCATATTATGTGAGCATTTTACATGTGAAATGGAGAAAAGAGAAGTCTTCCAAATAGATGATATCCTGTGCAACCATTTAGACAAATTTGCATTTTTTATTGAATGTTTTCTAGTCACATGCTTGATGATGATTTTTGAGTCGCCAAAGATCTGAATTGGGCCAATATTCAAAAAGGAGCAAAAAATAAGGAGACCGTATAATGCCATGGCCTCCACTTTGTTGCTTGTCCATGGGCCACCATTCCAATAAATTGAAAAGTGTTGGTCTTTGACTATGTTGATGTATATTCTGCATGCACACAAACCGTCTTTTATAGCTCCATCAAAGTGAGCCCTCGAATAAATTCACCGTGAAGGGGAAGTCGCATTTGATTTTTGTTTCATTGGCTGTGGAATATAAAGGAGGATAGAGAGATAATATGGGATTATCTTATCGAATGTGAGCTTGAAATCCTCTTTGTTGTTCTGAAAAATCACTCTATTTTGCCATTTCCAAACAAACCAGCACACTATGAGGGGAATAGGTCTCCATAATACTTTCTGGGAGCCCCACCATTCAAAAGCTTCCATAATGGAAGTATGGGATTTGTCGATGAAACCAAAGTGTGAAGCCAGCTTCTTCCAAAAGTCTTGTGTGTGGGGGAAGTTTAGAAATATATGCATATCGTCCTCTGTCTCAGATAGACAGATTGAGCAGATAGCAGAGCCGTGCCAATTCTTTTTTTGTAGATTGGTCCATGTGAGGTTTTTGTTATGGAAAAGAAGCCACGAGAAAAGGATTATTTTTAAAGGGCATCCAGATTTCAAGAATGCAATTGGAAATATTTTCCGGGTATGATCATGGTGTTTTTCAATTAAGGAGAGATATGTATATATATATATATATATATATATGACCAAAACATTTATACTGCCTCCTATACCCCGCCAAGTGATGTTGTCTTTATCCTCTGTCCTTGTTATCCCACCACTCTTCATTTTCCAGATTACCATATCCCATAGGATTGCCATTTGATCATGAAGGCCCAGATCAATAGCAAATTTCAATCTTGGAATTGAACCTTGCCATTCCTGAATGACCTGCGCCCAGAAAAATAGACCTTTTTGCTGAAGGAATAGTAAAAGTTGTTGTGGAATATGGAAACCTTCCTCTACACCCATGATAGAATCGAGGCCTATGAGAATGTTGTTTCCATATTGAAATTTCTAGACCAGATTGTTGAAAAAGAAGTGTTGTATTTTTTGGAAACTCCTCCAAATAGCCGATCCACGAGCGGTTCCCAATGTTCTGTTCCTGAACCAATATGTGAAATCTCTATTCCCTAGATATTTTATCTTTATAGCATAGCTCCATAAGCTATCTCCTACTACTGCTTTCCATAGTGATTTACATAATAAGGCCAATCCAAAACTGCGAAGGTTCATAATGCCCCAACCCCCAATCTTTTTAGGGAGGGTAATATTTGTAAGATTGGAGAGATGAAATTTTCTTTTTTCTTTACAACCCCCCCATATGAAGATTGCCATTAAATTGTTTAATTTTTTAATGATGCTTGACGGTATATAGAAAAGGTGTGCCCAATAAACAATGAGTTGAGCAAGTATTGATTGAGTGAGAATCATCCTACTAGCCAATGATAGACATTTGAATTCCCAACCTGAAATCCTTTTGTAAAATCTATTGAGGATCCAAGACCAGTCAAGTATGGAATAGCCTGAAGGCTTCAAATGATAGACCAAATATTTCATTCACTGTTTAATTGATATTTCTTATATGTTGAAGAGTTGAGAAATATATTCCATATATTCCATATTGACTTCCCCATAGTGAAAAGATGATTTGCCTTCATTAATATACAACCTAGTCGCCCTATGAAATGATCTTAAAATTTCATTCAAATATTGCAAGATTGTTTATAGAGCATAGCAAAAAGTAAAATGTCATCCATGAAAAGGTTATGCGAGAAGTTGTTACCTCTGTTTATGGAAAGTGGACGACAATTACCCATTGAAACAACTCTTTTTATATGAAGGCTAAGAGTATCCATTACTAAAATAAATAGAAGGGGCAAAAGGGAGCAGCCCTGTCTCAGGCCCTTGGTAGCAGTGAAAAATGAAGTAGGAATACCATTTATGAGAATGGCATAATTAACCTTCTCTACACAAGCCATTATCCAATTTGTGCATTGACCATTTAGCCCAATTTTAATGAGGAGACACTGCAAAAAGCCCCAGTCAAGGCAATCGTAGGCTTTTTTGAGATCAATTTTTAGAATGTCTACGCCAATTTTTTTTGTGTGTGTATCGAATGTAGACATTCGTGTGTTATAGCCACAGCTTCCAAAATGTTTCTGCCATTTAAAAAACCATGTTGTTCTCTAGTAACAAAATTAGAGAGAGTGCCATGGATCCTTTTCGCAATAATTTTAGAGATGATTTTATAAATAGTATTGCATAGGGATATAGGTCTAAAATCTGAAAAGGTAAGAGTATCCATTTTTTTTGGAATCAAGGCAATGTAGGTAGAGGTGATGATATGACTTATTTTCCCCTACATGGTTTGTGTATGCATTGTTGTTTGCATCAATGATGATTGGGAATATGCTTTCTTTACCATAAACATATCCATAAAATGTATGCGTCTGTGTATGTGTGGAGGTCAAAACATTTTGAATTTGAAATTTACTAAAAATTAAGTGCAAGTAAATTTATTTTATTTTGAAAATGAATTATATAGGTTGATTGGAATTCGTAAATTCAAATTTTTAATGTGATTTTTTCTGAAAATGTTTTATATATTCAAAATATAGATCACAACAATTTGAATTTCAACATTAAGAAATTATTAAAGTTATGTGTATGGGAAAATTATAAAATAAATGGAAAATTTTAATAAAAGAATTATTATTTTTATTAATTATGTTAAGATGATTATTTATTTTAGAACAAAGGTTTTATAATTTTATTTTAAATATCAATAATGATTAAGTGAATAATGAAAATTTCATTTTTATAGAATATTTTAAGAGATTCATAGGTTATACATCAAATTAATGGTTAAAATTATCTCCAAAGATAGTTTATGTTTTTTTTTCTTTTTCAAATAATCTTCTTTAACTAAACACCATTTCATATTAACAAGTGTTGTATGAGTGGAGTTATGGTTTTTTTGGCATGTGATATTGTTCAACCCATGTATTGAAACTAAGCCATTTACACATTAAGAATCGTCATATAAAGTGAGGCAAATCTCCATAATTAGGAATTTTGTTGCGATGTTTTTTAAATGGTAGTATATGTTAATTATATATTAATTTTTTCATATTTAAGTGCACAGAGAAGCTTCTCATATCCAAGATTGTTAGAGATGTTTTAACAATATGTCCACGTTAATATTTGACTAATTCAAATTACATAAAAAAATAAAATTAAATAAAAAGATAAATGTAATGAAAATAATTTAACTTAGTCAAAATAAAATTAAAATAAAAATAAATATGAAAATAAACTTACAAAAATAAAATAAAAATAAAAATGGCCCATTGTATTGAGAACCAAGGGTATTGACCCATTGTGTTCATGTGGAATGTAGCCTATTTATAGGGGCAAATTAAACTAGTCTAGATCCATCTTAACTCAGGATCTAAAGCTTTGAGGGATATCAACTCTTTTGATATGCAAACGGTACTCTCTAACCAAGTATGGAAGAGATATTGTATTAACATGTTTTGTTATTGTTATGCTAGGTTACCTAAAATTTTGAGGAGATCAAACTACATAAAAATGTAATTATATTTTAAAATAATTAATAATTTAAAATAAATTTGAGGTAAAATAGTCAATTTATTGTTATTCTTCAAATGGTATTCTTGTGTAAAAATAATATATATATATATATATATATATATATTATATATATATATATATATTATATATTATATATATATAACCAGCCTAGATCCATCTTAAGTTCATACCTACCAAATACCAAGAGAGAATCAAATCTCTTTTCACTCTAAAAGATATTTGCACATCAAGTGATTTGATGTTTGGTAGATATGGAGTTAAGAGGATTTAGCCTAGATCCACCTTAAGTTCATATCTACCAAATACCAAGAGGGATCAAATTTCTTTTCACTCTAAAATATGTTTGTATATCAAGTGATTTGATGCTTGGTAGATCTAGAGTTAAGATGGATTTAGGCTACTTGTGCCTAGAGCCGCTCTTAGCCTAGTATGTAAGTGATGTAATTTCTGGTTATGTTATGTTATCTAAACATGTTGAGTCGATCAAATCTAATAAAACTAAAAATAAAAATAATAATTATATTTATTAATTAAAACATTTTGACTTGGTCAAATTACATAAAAATAAAAATATAATATAATATATTTTCTCTTTTTCTCTCTCTCTATATATATATATTCTACTAGCCTAGATCCATCTTAACTTCGAATCTACCGACTGCCCAAAAGGACCAAATCTCCTTTGAAGTTATAATTTAATTAGTTTTTATGATTTTTTAATTGGCGTAAGATGAGATATATCATGAAGTGTTTTGATGTGATTGATGACAATCAAAATTTAAAGATATGTCATGAAGTGTTTTGATGTTCATTGTGGATATATTATGAATTGTTTTGATGTTCATTCTGGATTGATGGTAATCAAAATTTACTAACCATTAAATTTATATGGCCCTGCTAGTCTAAATATTTTAATTTTAGATTAAGTCTATTTTAAAATTTATCTTTTTTGTAATAATTTTACTTTTTTCTAGTATGCAGATATAATTATGTTTTAGTGTTGTAGTGAGAAATATATTTTGTCAATTTTAAAATTGGAATTGAAAAATTAAAAATCATGTAAATGTATTTTATTATTAATAAGAAGATGGATAATTTTAAAATCGTGTAAGTGTATTTTGATAATTAATAGGAAGATTTTTGAACAATTAACTAAAGGGTGGAGCAGTGGTACTGCCCAACATACCAACACCAGTCAAAGGAGTGAGGAGATTATGAAGATTACCTTTCCCAATCTTAAGATTACCTTCATTGAAAATCCTTAATACTCTATTGCCAAATTTAAATTCATTTTTTCCCCTTTCCATTTCTTTAAAATCAATTATTCAGAGAGAGTCGGGTAGAGGGTCTACAAGCAACCCATATTATGATGGTATGCAAGGTATATGAAACAAAGGAGAATGTTAGAAAATGGCATAACTACCTAACCTAACTTTGAAGGTTGGCGCAAGAAGTACCCAATCTAATTTCCAAGGTCGACACAACTAATATCTAGCCTAATTTCCAAGGTTAACCCACAAATTCCTCTACTACAAGCAAGAAAATTATGAACCTTCTTGGGAAGGAGGGAAATGCACATAGGGTTCAAAGAGATATTCTTCCATGTATGGGAGTGTTCAGAGCAAATAATAGGTCCTAAGGAAGAGTTTCCATGAGTTGTGGAAGTATGCATGAGTCGATAAAAATAGAATTGTCAGTGGGTATTCTCCTAATATTTTACAAGTAAATGAAACTTTTTTGGACTACCGAAATTGCACACAAGGATATTGAAGTCGAGCTATGTTAATTACTAAATAGTTTGGTAAATTAAAGCTTGAATTTTACTATTGAATTTGGGTAGAGAAGCCCAAACCCAACATGGGAAAAGGGGGTTGCAAATTTGATGATTGTTAGAAAAGTAAATAATCACCGAGAGGGGACAACATTGTTAGCAAGGGGACTCCCTTGTATTGATGCAAACCAACTGTGAAGGGGCATGTAGAATTTGTGGAAGTCTTGGGATCAGTGGGTAGATGGATTTCTACCATCTCAATGCTGTGAAGAAGAGTGGCCTTCACACCCATCATTTTCCTTGAGAAACCTAAGTTCCCTAATCACATCATGGCTTGGTTAGTGGGCAACGAACTATAGAATGAGATAGGAACAACTGAGACTATGGTTGGATATTGATTAGGTTAATGAGAAATTAGTCACCTTGCCTCATTAACATGCTTGAGAACATCACTAGGTTGAAGGACTAAGGCCATGTTGGATTGGATAAAATGGTGAAAAGCTCTGGCGTTGTCTTGTTGAATTCCTCATAAGCTATTACACTAGTATGAGAGAACATGTTGAGGGTAGAGCCTCTTGGCTTCCAACTATGTTAATTCATTAAGGCTTTTGCAACTAGCCCAATTAGTGATAGGTTGTATATAAGGGTGACCCATTGGCCACTATATAATTTTCATATGTATGTGATTGGGTACATAGGATGAACAAGAATTAATTGGAGTAACCAAAGAATGGTTTGAGGTTCCTAACCCAATTATTTTCTCATAAACAAATGACTAACTTACATGCAAACATGATGGCTACTAAGTGTCTCTAATGGTAATATTTCATGGTAGTTATATATGCAGATAAATAAATCTTTTAATCTAGGTGATATTGGAGGCCACCTACCTATTCCATTAGCTCAAAACACATTTTTCTATTTCGACAATTTTTCCTATAGTTTTTAAACTTGAACTTTCATATATATTTTTTGAGGCCCTAAATGGTATTTTTTAGGGAAACAAGCCAACAACAATCCTATATTGTTGTCAGCAGTAAAACATGTACTTCTCGGATATACCTTTATGACGGGGTATTTTGTGCTTGTTGTGGTGAAATCACAACCCCCCATTTTTAACTTATTATTTTTATAATAATAGTGGGGACCTTTTTTGTAAATTTTGGCTAAATCGCTTCTTAATATTTTCATTTGGTTAAATGTGTGACAATTTTGGGAGTTTTTTTTGTCTTCAAATATCCATTATGATTACATCATTGTGTTTGATTTTTCACTAGCTTTCCACCAATTCTCCTTTCATCTCATTTGAACTCACAATTTACAAATAACACTATTAAATTTTTTATTAATTTTTTTTAATTAAATTATTATTTTATTACTAACCATTCTAGAAAACCACCACAACCAAAAACTAATATATATATTTTAAAAATTCTTGCATCTAAATCTCGAAGGGCCTTTCTAATTTCAATTTTATTTTAATAAAAGTTCCGAGTGGGTGTAACTTTTGTGATCAAGACTTCATATAATACAGTGATTGTAATTTGTACAAAGCGAATTCCACTCCACGTGGCCCTCCTCACCTTACCTCACTTCCTTTCTTTGGGCCTTCTACTCATTTCAGGTTTCAGGACACATACTTCTCGTAACCCATTTCTTAGAGCTCCCAAAATCTCCCACTTCCGAAATCCTCAAGACCCGACACTCCACTCCCTCCACTCCTCCTTGGGACATTAAAACTTTATATCGTAACAGTAACTCCTTATAACTCTTGACCCCGAAATACTCCTTATACCTCCCACTTTGATTCACCATGGTCCATTACATGGAGCTAAAACAACCACTATAGTATTTTTTAATTAAATATTTCTAATTTTAATTAATTTAATATATTTAATAATATATATAGTTTTTATATATTAATATTAATTCAATTAATTTAATTGTTTATACATTAATTAATCTAATTATTTCAATTTATTAATTATTATAATTATATAGTTAATTCAATTTTAAATTTAGTTTAAATTAGAATTTTAATTAAAATTGCTTAATTTTGGCTTACGTATCTTTTTTTTTCGAGAATTTTCGTAATTTTAACACTTCAACTCTGGAAAGGCATATCTCAAGATTTAGTTGACAACATGAAGCTCACAATAGCTTGTTGGAAATTTAAGACCGAGGATAATAATCTGTGAATGATAAGTTTAGTAGGTTTGATCACTTAATGACCCAAAAATTGCAGAAGACAAAGTGGTGAATTTGCAACAACAATTGGTTTTTTTTTTTTTAATTTGATTTGGGAAAAATTGATTGGCCCGAGAAAACTGTTTTCATTAATTCATTGTCCAACATTGCTAAAAACTAATCAAATCCATTAGAAGAAATCATAACATCAACTTTCTTTGGATTTTATTTATTTTAATTTAGCAATTTTATGAGAGTATAATTTTTTGAATTCTAATATGAAATTTAATATATTTTATTTTGGTTTTGATTAGCTTGTAACATGAGATCAGTTGGAGAAGTTCAGATCTGAGGCATTTTGGAGTAATTGAAAGAGACTAGAAAAGAGAAAAATGGGGAATTTGCAGCTCTAATTCAGGATTTGGAAGATTACTCTCAACAATTCTTCATTGTTGGAGATTCTTGTAATTATTAAATAGCAGCGTTGAGACTAAATAACATTTTCCCCTTCCTTGTAACTATAGGGTCAGAAAGCACTATTGCATAGGGGTTTATAACTATAGGTGAGGGGAAAACTTCAGATTTGAAGTTTGGGGAAAATTCTGTGATTTTTCTTGCTATACATTTTCACTTCTGTAATGTATTGTGAGTTGAATTAGGGAGATACAAATCATTTTGAGTTCTGAAAGAGAAGATTGTTTTGCACTACTGTAACCAATTTCTTCAAGGAGCTGAAGCTGCTCATGGACTGCAAAGTTTGTAATGAAGCTCTGGTATGAGTTTAATAAATTTTCATTTCAATGCACTCTTGTTTGGATGATAAGTAATTCTGCTATTGCCCTAATTTCTCTAATTGATTTTAATTTCTGTTCTGTATAATATATTGCATTCTAATATTGAGAACTATTTTGTATCAATTGTTTTATGTTATTGAATTTCTGTAGGAGCTATCTTTGAAGAGCAAAAAATAATTAGAATTAATATGAACTCATTGAAATAGGGTTGCATTGAGTAGTAACTATTTATTGTTTAAATACATTCACATTTTGTTTTCTCTTTCATTAATTAAATGAATTACTTCTTTAATTAATGAAACCATACAATAAATTCAATCATTATATAAAAAATCCTCTTCCCCTAGTTAGTTAGTTCATCTGCTTTCGAATTAAGAGAAGACAATCTTTCCAATTCGAGATAAAATTAGCTTTTTATTGGCATATTAGAGTATATCTGCATTTATATTTAATTCTACATTCTAGAAGTCCCCAAAAGAAGGGGCGTACCTTAGTTGCATCTTTGCTAAGCCATAAAGTCAACTTAAGGATTTTCTTTCTTGCATGTGCACTAGTAAGAGGGCATATCAAATTTCTCTCTTTCTATTGGTAAGTAATATGCAAACTATAAGCCAACAAAGAGAGAGATAGAGGGTAACTGGTCCCAATTTAACCATTGATAACCTCTAAATCAAACAGATAAGGACTTAGTTGGGGATCTGACAAGCTGGTCTGTTTCATATGTTAATGAGGTCATTTTTAGCCATCAACATTTTTGGCGCTAGAAGGAGGTGTTGGCATTATGATTCTAGTTTGGCTCTATGGTACATGTGTTGTACTTGATGGCAACTCACTCATGTGGCAGATCTCAGTTCAGGCACTTAAAATCATGAAAATTAAGATACTCGCAGGTAATCCTAGAAGAAGCTGCGGACCCGCAGGTACGCCGACCAAGGAGTGCATACATGCACACATGTTCTCTGTTTAGTAGGTGCGGACCCTAGTTTCACTCTCTCTAATGCAGAAAAGCGCGTGAACGTGGGAATCTTTATTAATGGTTCATGGTATTTAGCCCGACATATTTGATCCTATGGTTTTGGTCTGTGGTTTTGCATCTATAAATATTGATCCAAGGTATTAGGTTCATGGTATTGTGTTATTATGGTTTTGGACCATGGTATTGTGAAAGGCTTGCCTATAAAAAGGAAAGGAGATCTCTTGGCCATACACTGGTGAAAATTTGAATATCTTAAGATTTGAATTTTGGGTGATTGATTTTAAAAGCTAGATCTAAATCAAGGAGAAAACTTAAAGTGAATCTATTGATAAGTTGTGATCTCTCGGGCGCATGAGCAGATCTGTGGATATGACTGATTGTGGCACATTGGAGAACTGTTAACTTGGCCCTAATCAGAAGTCTGCAGGCGATACGAAGGCGTAGTGCGGGGGTACGCAGCGCAAAAAAAGGTGCAGTGTGAGGGTATGCAGTCCGGGAAAAGGCTCAGTGCGAGGTACATAGCACAGGAAAAAGCGCAGTGTGGGCCGCACGCAGCGCTGCAAAAGGAGAAGTGCAGGGTACGCAGTGCGGGAAAAGGCACAGTGCGGAGGTACGCTGTCTGTCAGACAGTGAGAGTGCGGACCTGAGAAAAAGTACGCACAGAAGAAGAACCACCAGTGTAGATCTGTGCAGTTTAGACTCAGAAGAGCTGCGGATATTCGCAGGCCCCTCTTGGTGAAGTTGCAGACTTATCTTGAAACTTTTGTTGACTATCTTTTATCTATTGCAGCAGAATTCTGGGTTTAGATTTCTGGTATTACTTTTCTGTTTACAACATTCTGAAGAGTTGGGTGATTCATTGGTTGATTGTATAAGGAGATTGGGTGATTTGCATGTACTTGATGACTATTGTTGTCCATGGATCCAGTTTGAAAATTAATGAAACATGGTCCTTTAAAGAAGTAAAAGAGATAAGGGGGTTGTAGCTCCCTTCTAAGAGAGACTGGAAAACGAGAGAGAGTTGTAGCTCTCTGCAGGTCGCAGCCTGCGTACTGGTAAATGACTGCACTAGTACAAAATCATTGTAAAAGAAGTTTCTAATTGAAAGAAGATAGAGACATATTGCAGTAGGTGGTTTT
>APFE030095521.1:18709-35033 GCA_000404065.3 Pinus taeda | reverse complement strand
CTTGTTTGCATGAGTGGCTGCCATGTATTCTACCTCTCTAGTTGATAGTGCCACTACAGATTGTTTCTTACTCATCCAATTGACTACACCTCCAAATAGGTTAAACACATACTCACTTGTAGATCTTCTTGATCCAGATCTCCAGCCCATTCTGCATCAACAAAGCCACGGATATCCAACACTCTGTCCAATCCTGGTCTTCCTTGGTAGCACAGACCATAATCACTAGTGCCATGCAAATACTTGAAACCCCGCTTCACTGCTGTCTAGTGCTCCTTTCCTGGTTTTGACATAAACTTGCTCAATACTCCTACTGCATGTGTAATGTTTGGTCTAGTACAGACCATTGCATACATCAGGCTACCGACTGCACTTGCATATGGAATACGGGACATGTCCTCTTCCTCTTCTTGTGTCTTGGGACATTGTTCAGTAGATAACCTCACACCTACAGGAATAGGAACCTTCACCGGTTTACTGTCCTGCATATTAAACCTCTGCAATATTGTCTAGACATACTTCCTTTGGTTTAACCAGAGGTTCCTCTTTGCCCGATCTCTTTTAATTTCCATGCCCAAAATATAGTTTGCAGCACCGAGATCTTTCATGTCGAATTTGGAGGACAATTGGGTCTTCAAATCCTGGATAATTTCTTTGTCATTTCCAACCAGCAACATATGATCCACATACAAGACCAGATAAATAACACGGTCACCAATTAATTTAAAATACACACAGTGATCTGGTTTTCTTCTGGTGAAGCCAAGTCCCCGTATAAATGTATCAAATTTCTGATACCACATCCTTGGTGACTGTTTTAACCCATACAAAGACTTCTTTAACTTGCATACCAGTTCTTTCTTACCCTTCACCGAAAATCCTTCAGGTTGCTTCATGTAGATTTCCTCTTCCAGATCCCCGTGAAGAATTGCTGTCTTCACATCTGTTCTACCTGAAAATCAAAAGCAAAAGCAACAGATAAAAGTAATCTAATAGAAGTTACCTTGGCAACAAGAGAAAAAATATCACCAAAATCAATTCCTAGCGCCTGGGAATAACCTTTTGCTGCCAACCGAGCTTTGTATTTCTCCACCTTTCCTTCTACATTTGTCTTCTTCTTGAACACCCATTTGCTGCCAATGAGTTTCCTTCCAGCCAAAAACTCCACCAGATCCCAAGCCTCATTTTTGTGCAAAGATGCCATTTCATTGACCATGGCCTCTTTCCAAAGTTTTCCATCCTTTGAATCCACTGCTTCCTTCACAGCTCTGGGATCATCATCAATAATAGATAAAGAAAAATTTGAACATAAAGTAGATGGACTATATCTTTCTGGCCGTCTTCTTTCTCGAACTGATCTTCTCACACCTGGAGTTTGTGGCTCTTCAGCTTCTGATTCCTCCTCTGATGTAGAGTCTGATTCTTCCTCCTTTAGCTCAAACTCTTTCTTCTCAGGTTCCTTTGGTTGGACTTCATGTTTAATAACATTTTTCACCTCTCTAAACATCACATCTCGGTTGTACACAACCTTCTTTCTTACTGGGTTCCAAAGCTTATAACCCTTTAAACCATCCTTATACCTAATAAAGATGAACTTTTCAAATTTACTATCCAACTTGGTTCGTTTCTCGTTTGGAACATGTACATATGCATCGCATACAAATACCCTCAGATGTGAAAGAGAGGGTTTCTTACCATTCCATACTTCTTGTGGAGTTTTATCCTCCAACGCTGATGAAGGTGATCTATTAACCAGGTAACATGTTGTCTCCGCCGTCTCTACTCAAAATTCCTGTCCTAACCTGGCACCACTGAGCATGCTTCTTGCCCTTTCCATTAACGTCTTGTTCATTCTTTCTGCAACTCCATTTTGCTGAGGTGTATATGGAGTAGTCTTCTATCGTGCTATAACCACGACTTCTTACATAATTCTTCAAATTCCTTATTGCCAAAAAACTCTATCCACCGTTATCTGTCCTCAACACCTTTATCTTCTTCTCGTGTCTGGTTTTCCCACCAGAAGGCCTTGAATTCTTTAAACCTGTCAAAGACTTCATATTTCTTCTTAAGGAAATATATCCATGTATTCCTTGAGAAGTCATCGATAAATGATACATAGTACACAGACTTACCCACTGATGGAACCTTCACAGGTCCAAACACATCACTATGCACAAGCTCTAATATATGTTTCACCCTCTTACCACCAGAAGGAAACTCACCCGATTCTTCTTCCCATATACACATTTTCACAGAAATCAAAATCCAGAGAGCTATTACTCATACCTTCTACCATACCTTTACCATGAAGTATTCGAAGGCCCTTCTCTCCAATATGTCCAAGCCTTTGATGCCACAACATGGTCTTCTCTCCAGAGACCACTAGATTTTCTGCTCCATTTTCAGGTACCATAGAACTATTGCACTCGTCAACAACAATGCTACCTTGTAGCTTGTACAGAGTTCCAATCCGAACTCCCCGCATCAATACCAGTGCTCCCGAACCATCTTGCAGGTATCCTTCTCGAACACTGTCTTTACACCTGCATCATCCAACTTGCTTACAGAAATCAGATTTCTGGCCAACGCAGGAATTTGCAGAACACCCGGAAGTGTTCTAACCCTTCCACCTTGCAACTTTAACTTTACTTTTCCACGACCAATGATTCTAGCCTTCCTATCATACCCTAAGAAGACAGCACCACCATCGTATTTCTCATACTTGCAGAACCACTCTCTATGGGGATTGAAGTGAAAGGATGCACCTGAGTCAATCAACCATGCCTCATGATCTACATGTGTACTTGAAGAAGCCAAGTACACATCCCCACCTTCATCTGAGGTGGTTTTCGCCTCAACACAAGGAGCCTCATCAAATCCCTTTCCTTTGTCAGGAGCTTTAGACTTACAGTCCCTTTTGTAGTGCCCTTCCTTTCCACATTTCCAGCATACCACCTTTACAGGTTTTCCTAGAGATTTAGATCTCCCTTTAGATTTAGATCTCCCACTCGATGACTTATTTTTGTTTCTGTTCTAGGCCTGCCCTTGTACAGATAAGGCATCACCATTTTGGCTCTCCATATTTTTCCGTCTCATCTCCTCCGTCAGCAAGGATGAGACTATTTCATCAAAATGCAAGGTAGTTGCATTGCTACTAATTGTAATAAAGAGACTATCCCATGAATCTAGTAGAGAACACAACAAATTGATGCACTTATCTTCATCTGTAATTTTAATATCAATAGATGCTAACTGACTTACCACAGTATTAAATACATTCAGATGCTCTGTCACCGAGTCTCCATCTTTCATCCTCAGGTTATATAGCTTTTTCTGTAGGAACATTTCATTCACCAGAGACTTAGATTGGTACAAAGTCCCTAACTTGTCCCACAAAGCCTTCGCCGTAGCTTCCCCTGATATATTCAGCAATACTGAATCTGAGACACACAATAGTATTATGCTCTTTGCCTTTCAATCCAACTTCTTCCATTCTTCATTTGACACTCCCGTTGGTTTATTACTCGGATATACCACAATCCACTGGTCTTTATCCACCAACAGATCCTCCATCTTGAGTTTCCACAACTCAAAACTCTGACCATTAAATTTCTCGATCTCTATCTTTCCACTGCTCGCCATCTTCTTTCACGACCAAAATCGATCTCACAGATCTCCCACTGAACAGGGTCTACCACAGGCTCAAGCGAAACCCCTCAGCAACAAAGGCGTCCCCCTAAAGCCAAAAACAGCTTTGATACCAAATGTAGGTTTTAACCCCGTACAAAAATTACCTACATACAAATTCTAAAACACAGAAAATAAACAATGCGAGAGCATAACACATAAAAACACATATACACAGAGATTTTCCCCTGGATCCCAAAACCGGGACTAACCAGCTTGATTTTTTCATTATGTTCCTTTCAATGTTACAATACATATTTATACATGCCAAAGCATCCAATACCATGGACCGAAAACCATCGCGTCCAATACCATGGACTGAAAACCATCACGTCCAATACCATGGACTGAAAACAATCGCATCCAAAAAAGACATGTGCGAAAATCATGTACAAAACCATAGGTGGGTCTGCCCAACCTAACATATGGTCCAAAACCAAAATTTTCCAGGGCATTGCCCCCGACCCCATAAAGTGGGGTTACAGGTGCCCTTCAAACCCCCTGTTAACTACATGGAAAGAATATAACACAACCCAACAAACATACCTACAATTAATAGGTACAACTTGCCATAGAGGAGTAGAAGGATTCAAAACAGGGTGGAGGAATCCATAAAGTGCTGTAGAAACACGCAGGTAGGAGAAAACATGCCGAAAGCAATTTGGACAAATGAAAATTTTCCATTGGTTAGAGGGACAAACACATGGGAATATTTTATTGGTTAGAAGGGCGAAATTTGAGCTTTCCCATTGGCCGGGGGTGAACAATGTTTGCCCACCCCAAGCCAACAAAGAGAACACCTATTAGCATAATTATGTAAGAACATGTACAAAGTTATTTTCAAAATTACTAAATTTATATGTAAATTAAAATGTATGGTTTTTATTTTTTGATGGCTTTGAGTTCATGAGCAAGGTCTAGATGCACTCTTATAGATCTCAAAGGATACAAATAATTGATGTCTTGTCACTTGTATTTCCCATGCACAAATAATTTCATTAAGTATGAGGCTTTGATACAATGCCTTGAAAAAGTGATAGATTTGGATGTTAAATAGCTACAACTAATAAGGATTTACAAATAGTTATCAAACATTTAGGAAATTCAATTCATTGTATTTTAATCACCTTAAGAATTATAGAGATGAGGCATGGTTTATTATTTCTAATTTTGATTCAATATTAATTATGTACATTGAAGTCAAAATGCAAATGCAAATTTACTTTCAAACACAACTCCTATATTTATACCATTGTGAATCTTTTCTATGGACATGTTTTCTAATAAACAATTTTCCAGACCTTCTATACCAAACAATATTACAAACTAGATATTTTTTGATGATGATGCCCCTATTTTAGAATTCCTCACATAGGGAGATACTTTTAGGGGATCAACCATTGATGAAAATTGACATTGTGATCAATAAATTCATACATTGCCTCTAGATGCAAAACCAAAGAGTGAGAACTTATTTCTTAAATATGTGGTTCAAATCTCTATAACAAATAATACCCACAAAATATTAATCTAGGTATTGGATACGTGCCTATTGAGAGGGCTACATTTTTTCATTTCCTTAAGGAATTATAAAGACTTTTTTCTTGTAGAATTACACTGGTTCAAAGATCCATGACACTAAAATCATCCAGGATGTGATATCATTCAAGAAATATATAATCCTATTCAACAAACATCCTTAGATATGTATTCAACAATATAATAACAAATGAAAATGAATCTAAGAGGAAAAATATTTTTTATCATTCATCATTCCCTATGGGTATCCAATATGGTCCCTATTAGGAATAAGAATGGAGAAATCGAGATTTTCATTGATTTCAAAAATATCAATAAAGCATTAGATAAATATAACTAGCTTGTTCCAACCATGGAACACATCCTCTAATGTATTTTAGGTTCTAAAATTTTGTCTATGTTGGATGATTTTTCTAACACCACAACTCCAACCCCTCAATTGTAAATAACATGTACATGCAAAGATTAGGCTAGTGGGGGTATCATGCCCATGTGTATGTATGTGTATATGTTTTGGGACCAAAGTATCGATGTGCATATGCTTTTATATTTTGAGGCTAAAAAGTTTGGTGTTGCAAATATGATATTTCATGGACAATAATAAATGTATTAGCACTACAGAACAAATAAGATGAAAAGAGTATGAGGGGTAAGGCCCCATGTGCATACAAAGTGGGTTTCATATAACTTAATAATTATGATAAAAGTGCATTGTCTTCTCAAAAAAATCCATGAAATGACTTGAGGGGTTTTAGGTGTCAAAAAACAAACATACAAATAAGAGTATGTGTGTGGGAGCTACTAAGGGTTAAAGTTGTTATGCGCTTATTTGTGCTAAAGAAAAGCTAACATTCGTTAGATTTCTTTCATCTTACAATGTTGTTATTAGCAATACACTTGTGTGTGATAGAATGAAATCGAGCATCTGTTAGCTTTCTTTTGCTTGATAATGTTGTTGTTGGCAATAGACTTGTGTTTTTGCTAAATGTAAATATAATGCATGTTAGATTTTTTTCACCTTACATTGTTTTTATGTGCTTGTATTTGAGCTATAAGGAAATTTAGCATGCACTAGATTTCTTTCACAATGCAATGTTGTGATTGGAAATTTGGTTGTTTGTGCTAGAAAGAAGTATGCTAGAATTCTTTGACCTTGCAATGTTGTTATTGGAATTTTGCATGTGATTGTGTTAGAAGGAAATTTAGCACAAGCTAGATTTCTTTTATTGCAATATTGTTATTGGAAATATGTTTCAGTTTGTGCTAGAAGTAAATTTAGTGTGTGTTATATTTCTTTAACCCTATAATGTTGTTATGTTCTTGTGTTTGTGCTAGAAGGAAATCTAGAACAGGTTATATTTCTTTCATCCTGTAATGTGCTTGTGTTTGTGTTTGAAAGAAATCTAGCATGCGCTAGGTTTCCTTGCCATGTAATGTTGTTGTTGTCAGCATGGTTGTGTTTGTGCTAGAAGTAAATCTAGCGTGAGCTAGAATTATTTCACCTTACAATGTTTGTGTCTGTGTGTGTTTATGCTAGAAGACAATCTAAAACACATAGATTTTTTCACCCTTCAATGTTGTTATTGGCGATGTGCTTATCTTTGGGCTAGAAGGAAATTTTGCATGCACTAGATTTATTTCACAATGCAATGTTTTTGGAAATATGGTTGCTTGTGCTAGAAGCAATGTTTTAAAACTCTGACTCCAGTTCAAAAACGGCTGAGGGTCGGCTCTGATTTCGACTCCAACTTGGTATCGACTCGATCGGTTTGATTTCAATGACTCGGTAGTTGTAAAAAATACATTAAATATTTTTTTTATAAAAAAAATAATTTAAAGATTTCCATTCATGTTTCCAAACACAAAGCTTTAGAATATAGAGATAAGACAACATATGATCAAAGTAGGCTCATGAATATATCCATTATATCGAAATGACACCTAGTGCACTATACAATACAAAGTTCATACTTAGCCACCACTACCAGGATTCTTTTCTGCCTCGACCTAAGGACAATCACTAGACTACAACAATAATAATACCAATTCTATGCCCCTAATGAAGTCTCAAAACCCTTGATTTAATTCTGGTCAAGCTCCAAAACAATCAGAGGTAAATATGTATTTATTAGTCCATTGCAAGAACATTTTCCTTTTTAAAAACATTGTATGGCTCAATGCATTGTTTTAGTTTTGTAATTCATGCCAGTAGGATAACCATACTTCAGCCTTGTAATTTTCAAAACTTTCTCACAGCAATAGATTACTTTAGGGCTATAAATATGCAATAAACAACAACCCAACCATTGATATGTAGGAGGCGGAACAACTTTTGACAAATGTGCTTCAGGATTTTTGTCGAAGAGCCTAGCGAACCAAGTTTTTATCGAGCGAGCCGAGTCATTACCGAATCGACTGAGTTGTTATCGAGTTGACCGAGTTGTTAGTCCTTCAAGAAACACGACACCAATATCTTTAAATGCTATGACTATTTTAAAATTAGTTTATACTTTGTTGCAATGGTTAGACATTATACTAATAAATGGTTGTTGATTATTTTATATTTATTATTTTATCAGGTCGATGATAAAATGTTGTGCTCCTTCTTCCACTGTCCAATTATAATTTTTACTGATAAAAAAAATCTCTTATATATTGATCAACCTATTTGGGATAAACGGGACATTGTTTTTAACTATTACCAACTCGGCACATTAAAGTATTATCCAAGCCAACTTGATTTTGAGAACTACAAGAGAAATAGTCTACACAATTTGACAAAAGCTACTCTTCGGCCCCTTCAGGGATTGACCATGGAAGAAATTGCTTCAGTAGTAGATAAGATATTGGATCGAACCATTTGGTTTTCTGTTCCACTTAATCATCCAACAGATGCCATAAAATTAAAAGATTATTGTTCTAAATTGAAATTAAAATATTATTGTTCTAAATTGAAAACCTATAGAACAATACTTGATGCAATGGTTACATATTATCAAATTCATGATGAGAAATTGAATGAGAAAACTCTGTTACATATTTTCAAAGTCATGATGAGAAATTGAATGAGAAAACTCTCACCACATTCAACATTCTTGAGCATTATGAAATTAACGATATCATATTTTCCAATTTTTGCAACATAGTGAAGGAGTCTACTTATGTAAAAGGAACACATAATACAAAGACAGAGTCCCTTTCTCAGCGAACATGTGAAGTATTTAACAGAATGATAAATGGATCAACAAGTGTTCAACAGATTGACAACAATTTTGAATTTGGTTGTCATTTTGGGGGCCCTAATCTTTTGTCAACACTTTTGCACTCTTTTCCAATGTCAATTGCAACCAATTTAACATACTGACCTTATTGTTTTGGATACACTGACTTTGAAAAAAGAACCATTCCACAAGGGATATTATATTGAATATTTTCGATTTCTTATCGAAAAAATTGAGTTGAATGACTTTACTACAATTCTCTTAGTAGAACTTTGGTTTTGTAATAATGTACGTGAGTATTTGGAAATTTCCATAAAGAACTCCAAGTTCAACTATAAAATGACTAGTAGCATTTATGAATATAAGTCTCAAAGCAATTATACTTATGATATAGTTTTTGCTATACATTTCTATACTTCAGAATTAAAAAATTAGGAGGCTTCAAAATACTCTCACACATTTGAACACACATTTGATGAAAATGGGAGAGATTATGATTTCTAGATGGATTTATTGGAAAAACACCAACAATGTAGTGATGCAAAAGTGGTTATTTCTCTTTATGTGCGGACAAATTTAATCAAGGCATGTACATATGGAAGAATAATTGCATGTTTTGTGCAAACAAAGTCACAAAGGACAATCGTGTTGAATAATTTCAAATCTTTTCAACTATCAAATCCAAGATCCATTAACTTTTTGGAAAATTCAAGTACTATAGTTCCTTTGTTGTTTCCCTTATAATACTTTGGATACTATTTTGTTCATATTTCTTAATTGTCAAAGTGTTTACTAAAATGACTAATGATGAAGATTCTAAAACAAAGAATGATGAAAGTGGGAAGCAAAAAAAAATCAATATAGTGCTTATGATGTTGAAAAAAGTTTAGAGATGGAAACAGGAGGAGGAGGAGAAGTTATCATACCAGGTACATAATTTGTTTGGTTGTTTCTCTTGTTACCTTTTGAATTTATTTAATTTCCATATTCATAACATTTTTGGATGTCTATTATAGGGAATTATGAGAAGAATGAAATTAATCAAGACAATGACCATGGAATGATGGAGATATAAATGGGTATTAATCACTGTAACTCTTTTTTTTAATCTAATTTTTTATTATTATTACTGTGATTCATAACATTTCATATGTTGATTATTGTTGGAAATAAAGAGAATGAATATAGTGACCAAGACAATGTCCCACAAAACTACAATCAAGACCAAAATATTATATGGAAGAGTAAAGATGATTCATTTTTTACATAGTTTAATGAATTTTGTTCATTGTCACAATTTATAACATTTTTTATGTTTATTATAGAGACAAGCAAGGAGAACAAAAACATTGATCAAATGAATGTGAAACAAAGCTTTAATCAAGGACAAAATCTAATATTAGGTACTTATAATTTGTCCACTTGTTTTCTTTATTATTTAATGATTTTATTCATTTTCAAAATTCAAAATATTTTATATGTTTAATTTAGAGACAATTAAAGGTAAGAAAGATGATGATGAGGTGCAAAGTTACAAATATGAAGATAATATCATATCAGATACTTATAACGTGTCTTATTGTTTATCTTATTATTCTTCAACTCTAATGCCCATAACTACAATAATGTTGTACATTTTTATTATAGGAACAAATAAAAAGGATAAAAATAACAATAAAAATAATGTTAAAGATGTGTGTGTGTGTGTGTGTGTGTGTTTCTTTTTAAAGGTTGCATTACTAATGTTTTTTTTGGTATTGGTATTTGATTAAAGGTTTAATAAGAAGTGCTATTGGTATTTGATTGAAGGTTTAATATGTTTACTTTAGGTTTTATCAGGATGATAAAATAAATTATTATTTCATCTATAAATAGTGAAAAAACCACACAAGGGAGTCAAAATTTGATATATTGAGAAGTGTCTGCTCCTTCTCGAGAACGGTGGGCGAACAGCTAGGGTTTCTAGACTTTTTTGGGGGTTGATCTCCATGGAAGGGCGCAAAGGAGGGAGCTCCACTCCCTCCTATAAGCAGGCTATGGCCGGTAGAGGTAAGAAACCAATAGAAAATGACAGAGGTACTTCAGAAGAAGGGAAAAGGAACATTGAAAAGGAGCTAGATGGTACCAAAACTAGGAGAATAATAGCACAAAGGATAATGAGGAAGAAGACAAGGAACAGGGAACAAAAGACAAAGTGCAAAAGGGACCACGTAAACCCAAAGCTGAGATCACACCCAGAATAGTATTAAATGATCCTGCTCTGCAGGCGCACAGGGACCACATGCGGACATATGTTATCATTTGTAAATTCATGGGATTATGACCCACTGAAAAATCTTTACAGACATGGATTAAATACCACTAGAAACCAAAAGGAAGCATAGACCTACATCTTGGGTCAAAGGGATTCTTCACTGTGGTCTTCACAAATATTGAAGATAAAGACAGAGTGTTTGAAGGAGGGCCCTACTTCTATGCAACAGTAGGCCTCTATATGCAACCATGGATCATGAATTTTGTCCCAGAGTTTGAGACTTTTACTTTGGTCCCGGTCTGGGTAAGACTCTACTCTCTACCTCTTTATTACTGGCAAACTAAATCGTTAGTTGCCATTGGAAATAAATTAGGACGTTTCATCAAAGCTTCTGAGGCCACTAGAAGGGGAAAATATACTTCCTTTGCAAGAATATGTGTGGAGATGGATCTCTCTGGAGCTCTTCCGGATGAGGTAATATTGGAAGTTTTTGATGAAGAATGGGTTCAAACATGGGAGGACATGAAGAACATATTCTTGAAGAAGTACCAAGACTATTGCAAATCCAATGAAGATATTTTTGGTATGATACAAGGGGAAGATGAAAGTTTGGAGGACTATGTAGATCGATTTCAATATAACCTTCAAAAATCAAAGCATAAGCACTTGCAAAAAGAGATCTTAAAAACACTCATTCTTAAAGGGATCAAAGATGAATTTTTAGAACTCTTAAATCTGATAGGAAAAGGTGATGTTTTTCAATTATCATATGATGATGTTTGTGAGTTGTGCATAAGGTATTCAAGAGGAATCTCCAAGGCTGGTAAGAATTCTAGAGATGTTTGTTCTTTATTTTCCAAATATGCTACAAGAATAGGAGACATAAGAGTTGAAATCAATGCTTTATTTGAAAATTTTAAAGTTGACTTTATTAGCTCTCTAAATGCAAAATTGGATGTTTCGCAGGTTCATAAAAATCAAGAATTTGATGAAGTGTTTTTCACTCATGACCGAAAGGAGCATACCATAGATGGTTGTTCTTTCTTATCTAATTTGGAAGTAGGATATCAAAGAGGTAAGGAAGCTGCAACAAGGTCAAAACCATGGAAATCATGGCCTATAGGTATGATTCAAAACACTTCTTCTCCATTCTCTTACTTGCATAATCCATTATGGAATACTAATATGTTAGGGTAGCCATGCCAATTTCAATATAACCACCACCAATCTTGTCTACAAGTTTGGCATGGTTCACCTTATGATTGCATGACTACTCTCCTCATCTTGTAGCACAAGCACATTCCATTCAGATGCCGCAGATTCCATGAGCATGGGCACCTATTCAGAGACTACCCTCTCAGTAAAGTAGAGAACAGGAGTAAAGCTAATACAATGAAAGACACTGAAAGCTTTCACAAAGTGGTATATAGAGGAAAATAGGGCAAAAGGGGGCCAAAGCAACATTAAAATGAAGGGCAACAAGCCAGTCAAAACAGGTTTCAAGTACTTGAAGAAGATGAAGTGATAACAAAAGCAGATCAAGCTATGGGAGGTAGTCCAGAGGAGAAGAGGAAAGATGAGGATCGTGAACAAATGCAGGATATTAATAAACAGAAAGAGACCATGATGAGTGATGCAGAACTAGAGATGGACCCGGAAATGACCCAGAGTGATATGGAATTGGGGGACCATGAGTTATGGGAGATTCTTGACAGAGAAAACCTAGATCTTGAAGTGTTCTTGAAACAAGGAACCATGGGAGGGGTAGACTCGTTACCTCAAGAAGAGTTTCATAGAGTACAACAGCTGTTTATATGGAAAACTTGGGCTAATGCGCTGGAGAGGCAAAAAGACATTGAAAGGCAGGGTAACGAAGGTGTGAAAACTATGAAATCTACACCAGGATTAGCACCTAGAAACCTAGGAAAGAAAAGAGGCAAGAAAAGCAGAATGAGTTATTGATGGAATGTGGAAAGCTAATGATAGATTCAGGTAAGATGAAAGATCTAACCAGCTATTCCTTTACAAATATTTAATTATGAAGTTCGCATCTTGGAATATCAGGGGTCTAGGTAGTAAAAGAAAACAAAGAATACTTAGTAGTAGAATGAAACAAGCAGCTCCGGATATGATTTTTATCTAGGAAACTAAATGTTCCATTCAAAAAATAAAACAAATACATAGAAAATGGCTAGATAGATTTGAGTTTTTAGAAGTCAAAGCAGAGAATACAGCAGGAGGCATACTCACTCTTTTGAACCCCCAAAATATTGGCATAATAGATGTTGAGGCATCTAGGAATTATTTATCAGTGGTTATTCAGCCTGTGGGAGATAGGGAAACCTATCTGTTCATGAATGTTTAGGTCCTTCAAAGAATGGATGACAAACTCAGGTTTCTAGATTCTCTTGTGGATCTCAAAGATAGATATGTAGGAATACCTTGGATCATGAGGGGTGACTTCAACATGATCAGATCACTTTCAGAGAAAAAAGGGGGAACCAGATCTCTAAGTAAAGACTCTTTAGCATTTCAAACTTTTATAGATAATATGAAGTTAGTTGACACTGATACGAGCAATGGTCTATTTACTTGGAACAATAAAAGAGGAGGAGAGTCTCATGTAGCCTCAACGTTAGACAAATTCATTATCTCAGAAGACCTTATGCTCATAGACAAGGAAATGATAGTGAGAGTTCTCCCCTTTGGAGGCTCAGATCACTGGCCAGTTCAATTAGAGGTTCAAGGCATTGGTACTCCCAGAAATAGACCTTTCAGATTTGAGAATATCTGGCTTACCCACCCAGATTTCATCATCAATATTGAAAATTGGTGGTCAGAAGATTTGCAAATTCAGGGTACAAGAATGTTCCTTCTACACAAAAGATTAAAGCACATCAAGCTCAGGCTCAAAGAATGGAACAAGACTGAATTTGGCAATATTTTTGTAGAAACGAAATCTATTGAAGATAAAATGCAAGAACTCAACCAAGGCCTTATCACGAATGGCTTTGATAAATTAGGAAGTGATCAAGCTACCAAACATCATCAAGATTGGGAGAATTTGTGTAAACAAGAGGAAATATTTTGGAGACAAAAATCTAGAGTTCAATGGCTAAAAGAAGGAGAGAAAAACACTAGATTTTTCCACGGATCCACCATGGCGAATAGAGCTCACAATAGGATCTCTTCAATCAAGGATGGGGAAGGGAATCTTCTTAACTCCCATGAGGACATAGAAGCTGTGTTAGTTCAACACTTTCGAGGTATAGCAAAGGAAAAAATTTCAGATAGAGAGCATTTTATCAAGGACTTAACAAGACATATACTTAGGTTGGTGTCTAGAGAGGATAATTTCAACCTTAATAGGCTAGTGACTGAAGAGGAGGTTAGTGAGGTCCTCAAAAATATGCAGAATGGAAAAGTGCCAGGCCCTAATGGTTTTAATGTGGATTTCTTTAAAGCTTGCTAGAATATTTTTAAACAGGACATTCTAAATGTAGTGGAAGATTCCAAGATGAACAGAACTATTTTGAAGGTGCTCAATACCTCCTTCGTCTCCTTGATCCCTAAACAGGACAATGCTCAAACTCCAGATAGGTTTAGACCCATAGCTCTATGCAATGTGGTATACAAGATAATATCCAAGGTAGTGGCCAATAGACTCAAACCTCTTCTTCTTTCTCTAGTTTCTGTGGAACAATCTGGTTATGTGGAAGGCAGACAAATTCTCAATAACATCATTCAAGCACATGAGGTGGTGCACTCGTTGACTAGCAATAGGAAGGCTGGAATGATCATGCAATTGGACCTAGCCAAAGCTTATGATAAGTTGAACTGGACCTAATAGGAAAGTTTTTATTGCTTTTGGGTTTGATAATAACTAGGTTAGATGGGTCATGGCCCTGGTAACTTCCTCCAACTTCTCAATATTGGTTAATGGTTCTCCCTCCGAGACTTTTATTCCATCCAAAGGCCTCAGGCAGGGAGATCCGCTCTCTCCCTTTCTCTTCATCCTCATGATGGAAGGACTTGGTTGGTCTATCAAGCATGCTAAAGAAGCTGGTAAGATTAAGGGCCTTGATCCAGGTGGATGTTGGTGGCCACCCACCAATCCCATTTGGACCCCCGCAACTATCTCTTTCAGTTTTTCAGTTTCCGTAATTGTAGCACAATTTATTATTTTTAGCAGTTTTTTCGGGTCCTGAACTTCCAAAACCGTTTTGAGGCCCTAAACGACGTTTTTTGGGAACTCTGGGGGAAACATGGATCCATGGCCTGATGTTTCCCTTCCCAAAGTGGTAGTTCTCGGATAGATCTTTCTAACGAGCTATCATACGCGTCAAACGGAGATCGTATGCCAAAGTTACGACCCCGGGAAATTGATGTACCAATTTACCCAAAACGGGGCCCACCATTTGGCATTTCATCTTCTAGGGTTGGGTTTTGGAATGTGAATGGTTTTCCATTGTTTCTCAACAATAAATAGGCCTTCGAGCCTCATTGTAACACAGTTCGGAACAGTTTATAGGCATGTAGCCGCCACATCTCTTCTCAGAGATAAGCTACCATCGCCCTAGCTGGTTTATTTCCATTTCTGGTTGTAAGCATATTTCGGTATTTTCCATTAATGAAATGAATCATTATTTCCACTGCATCTTTGTGTATATGGTTATCTCTGTATTTTATTGCGTTCATGTTTAAATCCGGATCAGTGGTATCAGAGCGGTCTGCTTTTTCTCTGTTTTTCTTTGCATTTCCCCAACGAGGTCGGGATATAAGGAGTTAGGGCTTGAACTGGTTGAACCTTAGCAAGACCAGCCTCGAAAATCCCGACGGCCTCCCATGGCAGATGAGAAGAAAGACGGGGGGGCAGGAGATCCTATCAAAATCTTGCTCGAAGAAGCCCTCGAGCAGCAAAGGAATGCGATGATGGATAGCTTTGCGCAGATCCTTCAGCAGCTACCCAGAGGTGATGCATCAGCTTCCAGCAGCTACTCTGGAAATGCCACGCCCTTTAAGGTACAAGTTAATTTTGAAATCCCCATCTTCAAGGGTCAAATAGATGCAGATGTCGTAGATAAATGGTTAAATCTGCTAGAAGGGTATTTTTCTGTTCATGAATTTTTAAGTCGGGAAAAGATTGTTTTCGCTCTTCTCAAAGTAGCCCCCCACGTCAAGGATTGGTGGGAAACCTACTGCGAGCAGAAGGATGAAAGCATAGGCTCACTATTTTCAGTCGCACCCACTTGGGATTCATTCCGAGATGCCAACAAGGAGCAGTACTACCCTGTCAAAAGCTATGAGGAAAAATACATCAAATGGACCACACTGTGGCAGGGACGGGACCAAGATGTGCCTGAGTTCACAAACATTTTTCACACCCTTCGCACACAGTTGGGTATCAAAGATTCTGAGCTGCATCTGGTACTCAAATACCATGGCTACCTACACAAATACATCCAGGAAGAGATGGAGTTCTTGAACATCTCCTCACTTAGCACAGCATACCGATACGTTGTCAAAATCGAGCAAAAGTTCAAACAGAAGAAGCGAGACTTTGGATCTGCAAATCCGAAGCCCAAAGGACAAAGCCAAGGCGGGGTGACCCAAGACAACCCGT
>APFE030095521.1:0-16723 GCA_000404065.3 Pinus taeda | reverse complement strand
CTGCCACATCTCTTCTCAGAGATAAGCTACCATCGCCCTAGCTGGTTTATTTCCATTTCTGGTTGTAAGCATATTTTGATATTTTCCATTAATGAAATGAAGCATTATTTCCACTGCATATTTTTGTATATGGTTATCTCTTTATTTTATTGCGTTCCTGTTTAAATCCAGATCAGGCCTTCAACTATCTGAGAATGGACAGGCCTTGACTCATCAACAATTTGTTGATGATACCATGTTACAGGGAATCCCTATGGTCAAAGAAGCTCTAGAGTATAAACAAATCCTGAATGACTTCGCCATGGCTACAGATATGGAAGTTAATCTCTCCAAATCTAAAAAAAAATCTTTGACACCAATATTGTTGTTTAGAGGAATATCTCCAGAATTCTAGGCTTTCAAAGGGATGTCCTCCCTTCAAAATATTTGGGAGTTCCTCTAACTACTAAACCTCTGCAAAAGAGCATATGGGAGTTGGTGATTAATAAGATTCAGGATAAAATCAGGAAATGGACCATCAGATCTTTAAACTTGGCTGGTAGGTTGGTGCTTACAAAGGCTATTCTTTAATCAATCCCAGTTTCATGCTATCAGCACTCCCAGCACCAAAATGAGTCTTGCAGCAATTCAGAACCACCCAAAGAGACTTTCTTTAGGGCAAGGAGGAGGAAAGAAAGAAATGGGCCTTAGTATCCTGGGATAAAATTTGTGAACCAAAAAACCATGGGGCTCTTGGATTAGATGATCCGAATATTCTTAGCAATGTTTTAGGGGCTAAGATATGGTGGCATTGGGTAAAATATCTTAGGGCTCAGTGGGTTAGTATTTGGAAAGAAAAATATGCCAGCTCTTAACAAAATAATGATCACATAAGGATGTCTAGAAATATAAAGGGCTCATACATCTGGAATAAGGCCTGGGAGAACAGAGGCTTAGTACAAAAAAAGAGCTTCTGGGAAATCAGAGAGGGAGGTCTAGCTTTATTTTGGGAGGATAAATAGCAAAAAGAACCTATACTGATAAGAGAGGACTTTTTGGACCTCAAGAACGAGACAGATACCCAAGGGTTATCTAAGGTAAAAGATTTTTGGGATCATACTAACAGTGCAAGAAAATGGAGAACCTGGAGGAACATTGATTACAGGGATGACAGCCCCTTGAAAGCAAAAGCTGAGGCACTTATGAAAATGTTGGAACAAAGGAAGATTTTAGTGACAGAGTGGCAGGACCAACTTAGATGGGGCAACAATAATGAGAGAAATTTTAAACTTAAGGAGGCAAAATGCATTCTCCTTAAGCTGGATTACCATGTTCCAAATAGGATTTGGCAGAACATATGGAGACATCAAGGTTGGATGAAGATTAAACTCTTCATGTGGCTGGTTCATCATAAGGAAATTTTGACTTGGGATAATATTTGGAAGAGGGGTGTTCTGGGGCCTTCCAGATGCTAGCTCTGTGAAGCCTAAGAGGAGACAATGGAACATCTTCTCAATAGTTGCATTTTCACCTCCAGGTTGTGGGATACCTTTGCCACCATTTTCCAATAGACCGACAAGGACAAAGGGAGTATCATCAACACCCTAAACAATTGGAGACGAAACTTTTCTAATTATGAATTTCTTGGCTCAGCTTGGGCTCTTAAGCCAAGCTTCATTATTTGGAATGTCTGGAAAGAAAGGAACAAGCGAATCTTCAAAAATGAACAGAGTCCCTCCCAATGCCTGTTCGAGTAGATCTTAAAATATCTTAAGGAGACAGTAGGCACTACAGTGCGAAATCCCCCTAAGAATCCACCCATAGAAGCTGAAATGAGGATTCTCAATCAGCTAGGTATGTAGCGACTTATTCCTCAAAGCCTAGAAAGGAAGGTAATGAAAATGGATACTGAGAAGGATTTTTGGCATCCTCCTCCTCAGGGTTTTTTGAAATACAACATTGACAGGGCTTCAAAAGGCAACCCAGGAACTACTGGCTTTGGAGGGGCATTAAGGGATTAAGAGGGAAACATTCTTTTCATCTTCCATTACCATTTAGGAAGAGCCACTAACAACATGGCGGAATTAATGGCTCTGGAGCAATGTTTAGATTTTCTGAAGCAGGTTAATTACCAAAATGTGATTATCGAAGTTGATTCTGAGTTAATCATTAACTCAATCAAGAGAAATAGTTGTGGCACGGTGCCAGAAAATGTCTCAAAACACTAGAGGCTAATCCAGGTTTTCCAAAGAATTCAGCGTCACCTCCAATGCCTTCGCACAGTAAGTTTTAACCATGTGCATAGAACGGCCAATAAACTGGCAGATATTCTGGCCAATCAAGGAGTGATCTGTACTGAAAGTAGGGTTTCGATGGGTTAGCAAGTGATGCCTTAGTGTAGACTAAAGGCACATTGTCACAACCAGGTGGATGAAGACAGGGAGGTGTTTCGAAACAGATCCATGGAGGAGAGTTCTAGATAACTTGGTTTCATTATGATTTGCTATTTTTTTCACAGTCTGGTCTTTGGTGGGATGCAGGCCATTGTCAGCCTCAGCAACCCTGGCAAATACAAACTCATAGACTCCCGGTGGATGCTTCTCAGTTGTCTCAGTTTATCGGATGGTCGACCAAAGGGAAGGAACAACATCTCTCTTGGGTTCATGTACAGGCGTAAAGGAGATGGTGCGAGGGGCCAGAATCTTAGCTTTCTTGGTGGCCGTAATACCCCCGATTTTCTTTCTCAAGAAGCAAAACCGCCCCCTTGGTGGTATTTGGTTTATTGCAAGCCTCTCAAGCGGGAAGTGGTTTTTTCGAAATCGAAGTGATTCCACTCACCAACCTACACGTGGCATCAGGGAGGAACTGAATACCGCCCTCATCGCATGCTAATGTTCGAGGCTTTAGACTCGTGCAATATGATCCTCCGCCGTCAGATTTTGCATGGTGGATCTACGGTCAGGAACGATCATGCATATTGGTGGGTCCTGGTCATTAAGAGTCGAGCGTCTTTGTATTGTGATATCTTCCTCTGTCATTGGATCGAGTGAGGATACTGGACGGTAGTGATCAAAGATGCAAGTCCAACGATTCGGTTTAGCAGGGGGGATCGTGGATTTTCACATGTTCTTCTGACCGTACGGCCTAAGCACTGTTTGTCTTCTGAGGGTTTTGAGGTTATGTTTGTAGCGATGGGGGTTTATGCCTTTGGCTCGATGCCCTTGGCAATTAGAGATTAAGTTTTCCTTGGTCCATAATGCCTTGTGGACCATTGTAATTTATGTAAATTATTTTTTGTTTTAATGAAATAGAAGGAACGACTCTTGCTTTAGCAAAAAAAGAAAAAACCACTCAAGGTAAGTGTATTGTTTCAACATTTTTTTAGTAATTTTTGTAATATGAATGAAATGGTTTGACTATATTATTTGTCACTATGTTGAAGCCAAAATAATTGAAAAAAGAAACAATTAGTTATTTTCGAACTGAAGGACATATTTTTATCATAGCATTGATGATGAGGAAACAAATAAAGGGAATATTAAGAAAATGGGATTTGATGCTAATTACACAATAGAGAAAAAGTTATTTTGGATTCATTCACATGCAAAAACATTTTTTGAAATTTGTTTCAAAAATGAATCCCTTGACATTGCAATTTGGACGATAATTTTGAAACAAAGCATGACAAGAGTTTTAAAAAAGTTGGTTGCAGAAACATTACAAGATAAACCCATGTTTATCCAAACTGCTTAAGATTGTAAACCACAAAAGGGACATATGGTCATTAACAATCCAACCAAAGTTATACACACTAAATCATTAAAAAAAATTGTGGGAAATGCATACCCATTATGATGCAACCAATACTATTATAGTGGATTTTTCACTTGAGAGAGTGAAAGAGAATCCCAAAGAAAATGTGATTTTTGCTCCTCCATTCATTGGAGCAAATCAAGAGGATAATTGGTTGATTGATGAACTATGGAGAATGTTGCATAAACTCAAGAAGGCTATAGATGTGTGAGTTACTTTGAAGGATGTTCAATTGCATTTATAAGTACCTTAAGATGAGAGATGTTTGTTTCATGCTATTATATGTATGACATCATGAATTATTGCTTTTATTTCAAAACACTAATAAAATAATTGTTGATTTGGTTTTTCATTACTAAAAATAAAATATTTTTATTTTATTTATTTTTGGTGAGATATTGTGTTGATAACAATTATTGATTTGCATGGTCATTTAATGTTTTCATATCAAAATTTTCCATGTTATAGAAATTTTTACAATGGATTACATTATATGTAAAAATTAATAGATAGCTGGTCTATTTGTTTGAATTATATCATTACAACTATTTGTTTCAATCGTGGTTTAAGTTATCATTATACCTATTAGAAATTAGTAATGTGAAGGATGACCCATTGCATTCTTATAACTTCTTTTATTCCATATAAGTTGAAAAACTATATTAGGTTATACATAGCACCAACAATAAACATACAATTTGTACTAAAAGAAACACCAAAAGCAACTAAGGTAGAGACTCTAGAAATTAGCATATAATTAATTAGGTTTGAAATTTAAAAATTGTATTATATTGTATGTGGAAGTTAATATATAATTAGTTTGTTTACTTGCACTAGACCATTGTAATTATATTTTTCAATTGCAATTAAAGAAATCATCATAAGTATTAAAATCAATGATTTTAATGGTGGGTCAACACGTTCTTGGAAGAATTGTACTCCATACAAATTAAATAAAGGTACTAGGTTGTATATATAAATTAAACATATCATTAGTTTGTTCATTTTAATGGGGCCATTGTATTTGTATTTTTTATTACTATTAATTCATAAAATTCCCTTTGCATATAAATAGAAATAATTCATAATAAATACTAACATCATTTGTAATTTGGGAGGTGTTTATGTCCTTAAGCAATGAAGTGTAGATATTTTAATATCATACATGTGGTTGCAGTGCAGATGCAGACGAGCATTACTGCAAGTGAAAAGATGTTGATATTTGAAATGGAAGGAGTATTCTTCAAATGGTATACCAAAGATGAAGACAATTTCCATATTCAAAGAGAACCAGATTGATAGTTTGGTGGTAGGTCTTATTTTTTTAAGGCTTTTTCAATCAGAAGTATTAAATTGTTGCTTTAAAAATTATGATGTCACAATATGGACATTAAATTTCACGTACAAGTACATCCGAAAAGTACTTGAAAAGTCAAATATTGATATAGAGGACTTTAAATTTACATGGGACAAGTCTCATTGTTATTTGCAAACAAAATTGGAAGCAGGGAGAACAAGACAATTTTATGAGAAAAAGTTTACTGATGTGTGGTCCCAATATGGAGATAATTATAAAGAATAAAATGTATTGCTAATAGATACAACAAATCATACTTTTCAATACTTTTCAAGAGTATTGATTTCATATTGTATTGTTTTGAAACAAAACTCTATGTAAAACAAAATTATCTTCTTAATAAAGCATGGAATAATTAATTAACAATGTGTTAAGTGGACCATCTAGACTCATTAAAGAGATGGGTAAAAATGGTTCTATCTAAACTTTTTGCACCATAAGACATTGATTTTCCCATCCATATTAACATTTTGTCATTTTCAATTCTTAAATAGTTTATTTTTTGGTTTAAATAATTTCATAGAATCCAATAGGACTTGAAGAATTCTATTTGGTTATATGCATTGATAGAAGTTTATAAATGTGAAGTATTGAAATGTAGCACTTCATATTCATATATATTATATATATTATATATATATTATATTTATATATATATATATATTATATATATATATATATATATATAAGTAATTGATAATGAGTTCTAAGTGATCTATACAAAAGCATTTATCGACTTTTATTTTCCTATCATGAGATTTAATATAAATGTATAAATGTGACATTTTTTTTTGAAATAAAAGTCCATGTAAAATTAAATGTTTTTCCTAACAACACATGGAATAATTAATTGGTAATGAATGTTAAGTAGATTGTTCAAGTTCATTCAAGATACATGCCATAAATAAATGTAATTAAATTTTCTGCAACATAGGACATTTGATTTTCCCACCCCTAACATTTGGAAAATTTCAATTCTTAAATAAATTATTTGTAATTGAATAATCTGATAGAAGACAATAAGACAAGTATGTATTAAATTCTATTTAGTATATATGTATGTACACATGCAATTTGTTTTTGAAATAAAGTTCCTAATGTAAGTAAAAATATATTTTTTAGAAAATTAATAATTTAAAATAAATCTTTGATGAGTTCTAACTAATTTATTCTATTTTGAATTGACAACTTTTTCTAACCATGCATTCTTAAATCAATTATTCTCTATATGTAATCATGTCATATAAGTCAATAAATCAAGAAAACCATTTAATTGATTTTTATTTTATCATGTGGTTTAATATGAATGTATAAATGTGACATTGTTATTTCTAGAATAAAAATCCATGTAAAAAATGAATTTTCTAATAAAACATGGATTAATGAATTCACAATGAGCATTAAGTAGACTATTTAAGCTTATTCAACAAATGAGCCATAAATGAATGTCTTTAAACTTTTTGCACCATATGACATGATTTTCCCATCAAGATAAACATTTTGTAAATTTCAATTCTTAAAGAAACTATTTGTACTTAAAATAATCTCATAGAATCCAACAAGATTTAGAAGCTATTTATTCAATTCCATTTACTTATATGTATTGATATAAGTTTATAAATGTAATTTATTTTTGAAATAAAGCTCTTAACGTAAGTAAAGATATATCTTTTACAAAACTAATTAGGATTAATTGATAATGAACTTTAAGTGGTTTATTCAGACTATATCAAAAATCAAGTGTCATAGATGAATGCCTTTTAATACATATTTAATCTTCAAAATCAATATCTTAACGATAATTTATTTGTATTTACATTAAGTATTTAATAATTAAAGAACATGAGGACTTATATAAATTTCAACTAAAATTCATGAGTTATGTTTCACAATTATTTCTTCCCCATTAAAAATTCTTATCATTTTTTCCTCTTAGTGAAAGTAATGATCAATCATGGTTTTCCATACAATTGGGACTATTATTTACATACATTGAGACTATTATTGGTTTTGACAATGTTTACAAGGAGATATCAATATCCACAATACCATCAACTTTGCTAATCTTTGAAAACCCTTGCCTCCCTTACTTACAATAAGACCACTAATTCTTGTTTACTTCAATTTGTAACATTGTCCATCACAATGGAATGACTTGAATACCCATTTAAGAACTCTCATTTGATGTACTTGGATTTTTAGTGGAGATAGATCAAAGGTGCCTAACCTTCTTAAAATACCTAGATCAACAATGCCTAACTTTTATAATGGATGCCTAGATGTATGAAGATGAATGATCACCCCCTCATTAGTGCTTCATAAAGGCATGAAGGAACTATAGGAAATTGAGCACAAAAACATTTTACTAAATTTTTTGTAGAATAGTTTCAATGCAATGCAAGGGACACACCTCCTTGCCATTTACACTAAGATCCTCACATCACCATCATTTAATCAATAAATCCCTTGTAGGTTGTGGGAAAGGGGGTTAGAGTCATTAGACACAAAATTCAAACATCGAGGAATCCAGTCTGTTAACCATAACTATAATATCTTTATTGAATGTTAGACATACTAATATGATTTAGCTTAAATCAATTTCTTCTAAGAGTTTGATTTCACACTCCTATTGTGTATTGATACTATTGTAAATAACAACTTTGTGTTTGACCTATTCATGACCTCTACTTGGTTTGAAATTACTAAAATTATTTTTATGTTGAATTAAGTTAATATGGAGATTTACAAAATAATGAATGCTGTTGAAGGCCTTGTAATAGAATACTTCCAAATTTAATGAAATGTGTGTTTAAAGGATTCTCAATAAAATAATAATCCTCCAATGTGGAGTCTTCAATAGGTACGTTCTTCCACTTAATGAGATACTTCAAAATTGATCTGTTTGTAGCTGACAAAATCTTATTTTTGTGATTGCTTCATGCTCCAATATGATTTTTCGTTCCTTGTAAGTTCTGGAAATACAGTTTGAACTAGAAGCTTATCACTAATAACCTTCTTTAAGCATGAAACATGAAAAATTGGGTGTACTTGTGAAGATGTAGGAAGCTCCAATTTGCATGTCAAAGTACCAATCTTTTTCAGCACCTTGTAAGGGCCATAGTACTTTAGTGATAATTTATTATACTTGTTATCTTGCTTAAGGGACATTTGTTTGTATGTTTGTAGTTGTTAAAATACCCAATCACCCACATCAAAACTTATTTTAGTACGATGTTAATTTTCTTGTTCCTTCATTTGATTTTGCACTATAGTCGGGTTATCCTTTAAGAGTTGGAGAACTTATTGTTGATGTTTGATGTGGTTTGTCACTTCTTGAACCTTAGAATTATTTATTAAAGACAATGTGATGGATGGTAGAAGATATCCATAAAGTGCCATAAATGGGGTCATTTTTGTTGTGGTATGGAACGAAGTGTTATACCACTATTCTACCAATGGTAACCACTTTATCCATTAAGTTTGTTTATTAGATAGAAGCAAATTAAATTCTGCCAATGGTAACCACTTTATCCACTATTCCGCCATTGGTAACCACTTTATCCACTATTCTGCCAATGGTAACCACTTTATCCACTATTCTGCCAATGGTAACCACTTTATCCAAACATTTATTCTCTATCTCAATTTTCCCATTTGATCAAGGATGATAAGATGAGCTATCAGCTAATTAGGTACCAAGACAAGAAAATATTTGTTGTCCAAAAATTTCCAATGAAAATGGGATCTCTATCACTTAAAATAATCTTTGGGTTTCCATGTAGCTTTTGACATATTTCCATAAATGCAGTAGTGACTATATTAGCTTTGAAAGGATGAGATAGTGCACAATAGTGTGAATACTTTGTAAGTCTATCAACTACCACCATGATCACACTCTTTTCTTCAAAATTGGGTAAACTTATAATAAATTCCATTGAGACCTCTCCCTAATGATGACTTGGAATGGTTAATGGTTATAAAATACCTCGGGTCTTAATTGTCTCAATTTTATTTTGTTGGAAAACGAAACATTCCATTAGAAACTTCTAAATATCAAATTTAAGTCCATCCCAAAAAATTATTTCTTGGCCCTATGGTAAGTTTTAAAACATCTTGAGTGCCCTATGATAGGATATGTGTGAATTCCAAAAGAACCTTTTGTTTAAGTTTGGAGTTATTACATTGATATAAGTGATCTTTGTACCACAATAAATCATTTTTCCAAATAAATGAATCATATGCAATGGGATCTTGCTGCAACATTTGAATAAGTGTTCATACCTCTTCATCATTCTTCCATCCATCCCTTGCTTCATCTAGCCAAACAAGTTGGATAATAGAAATGGTACAAATCAATGCTTCTACATCCTCATCACTTCTTGAGAGTACATCTACAATAACATTTTTATTCCTTTTTGGTAGATGATTTCAAAGTCATAACCCAACATCTTTGTGACCCATTTTGTTTCTCTTCTGAAGATAATATTTATTCCAAGAAGTATTTAAGGCTAGCATGATATAATTGAAGATACTTGTGGTGGAAATCTTGAGAATGATTATTCGAAATATTAACCACAGTACTAATTTTTATGTCGACATTTCAAGTCTACAACAAGACTCATCTTAAGGAAAAATCCATAGATAAGAGAGAGGAAGAAGGGAATATATAGCGGAAGGAAGGTTGAACAGAGGAAAAACAATTGACCAAAAAACTCTAATTTAATAAAATAGAAAAAAATAAAAAATAACAAAGAACAAAGAATTATTAAAAAATTTATGAAATAATTAGTAATGGGGATATCTAATGATAATAATAAATATTATATCTAGGATAATGGTGAATTAATAAAGATAAGAATATATTATTATGAGAATTAATTATCTTTATTATTGGTAATAATTATTAATATCATGATATGTTTTTACCTTGAAGTGTCTTCACATTAGGTAAGGGCACCATTTCTTCAGAGCATGTAGTATTGTCAAAATTTCATTCTCATATATAGGTTTTTGTAAATACTTTCCTTTGATTTGGCAACTTTCAAAAGTAACGGATCTTCCTTTCAGCGTTAAAACAACACCAATCCAATTTACTGAGCCATGGATCCATAATGATTAGTATCAAGAAGAATATGAGCCCTAAGATAATTCTATGTCTAAAATGTATTATGATTATTGAATTACAATGAAACTAATGCATAATAAAGAAACATGCTTTTACCTAATAAACAGATTAGACCATGTCAAGGAAAAAGAGATACCTCTTAAAAAATTCAATTGATATTCCTTTAAATAAGCATACATATATATACAATATGTTGTGACCTTTAGTTTCAACTTCCAAGGTTTCATGTCTCTTCCTATTATGTTTGTTCATATTTCTCATATTTACATATTTACAATTTCACCAAATCCCTAAGGATTAGGTCTCTAACCTTGCCTACTTAGTCTGAAGCAGTTTTTATGAGCCGAGGCATCTTTCTAAAAATTTTAAACCTCTTCTAATGATTCAGATTGGATCATTATAACTTTTTTCATCCATATCGATGCATTCAGAGTGGAAAAAGTGAAGGAATCAACTCACGAGACCATTTTTACCGGAGGGACCCAGTTTGGAAAAACGAGGTTTGAAACCTTCCAAGAGCATTTTGAGGCATCGAACAACATTTTTGGGAACTAAATTTTTTTCTATTTTTTTTGTACCTTTTCATTCTATTCTACAGAGAGATCTTTCCAACGACTCAAGAAACACATCAATGGGAGTTTGTATGTGAAAGTTATTCCACTCAAAAGTTGACCTTCCTATTTTCATACCCATAATTCGGGAGTATGTTGCGTCAACCCCCATTGTTCATGGAAAAGGGGATACTCATGTGATTAAGATGTAAAATTCTCTATAAGGGTCTATTTTTTAACTCTGGTTAAGATTGGAGGTAGTCACATTTAACCACTAGTAGGTTATCGGGTTGTGTTACAATCGGGCAACTAGGAGGAAGAGGCAATACATTCTTTCAAGTGAATTTGTTCCATGGCTAAGAAAAAATATCTAAGAAGGATAGGAGGTAGAGAACACAGAAAGGATTTGCACACAGTAGTAGTGCACAGGCCAGAGGCCATACATCTTTGTACTTGTAGCCATATTTTCAAATAGAGAAAGAGAGCGGAGTGGCCACATCTTCCAGTTAGGTTTTCTCCCAAAAGGGTTTCCAAGGTAATATCTTTTGTATCGTGTGTGTGTAAGATTTTATTTTGTCTTTCTCTATTTTTTTCACAATTTTCATTCACATGTATGCACTATTAACAGTAAATCTACAGATCCAAAATTATAATAAAGTTGTAATAATGTAGAATTTCATATTTTTAATATAATATTATTAGAGCTATTATGAAGAACTCTACAGTGGAATATCCACGGTAATTTATGAATCGTCTAATTCATTTAGTGAAGATGTTTATAATTTTCTTATTTGTGGAACAATGTCTTAGATGAATAGTCTTGGTCTTTATATGATATTGAATCAAATGACACTTTATGTTGATGTTTTTTTTCCATCATGGAATTTAGGATTCTTGGAAAATTTAGTTGAAAAGTTATTTTCAATCACAATATGAGAAGCATTCACTTGCTTTTCTTGGAAGTATTCTTGAGCTACACAGCCTCCTTTATTGCTTTTTCATCTACCACATATTCTTCTTGTGTTGTGAAATCTGCTCGAACTAACTATTTATGTGACATTGAAGAGTTAACTCTTGATCCAAGACTCATAAGTTATATTGAATTAGATACTCCATTTTCTTTGTCTCCATTAAAGTCAAAATTAGAATATCGCATCAAGCTAAAGTCATCCACCTATGAGTATTTCAGTACAAATTGTTGATTTTCTTTCAAGTAGTTTAAAACTCTTTTTGCAATAGATCGATTTCCTTCATAAGGATTCTACATAAATATGGTATTATGTAACCAGATCACAAAATAGAAGAAAAGATAGACCAATGGCTTGAAAAATAATCCTTTTTGAGGGGGAAACCTCCTTTTACATCACATAAATGAACAATTCTTGGATGATTCAAATGACAATACCTACTTGGTATATATATGATTCTAAGGGGTCAAAATATAATTATGTCCTACATAAAAATAATAATATAAGGGCACAAAAATAGCAAAAGTGGGTTTCTATGGGGCACAACAATAACAACATGGGGCTATACTAGTATTAGAGGGACCTGACATGCCACTCTCCTTCAAAAAAGTGTTTTTGTCAATGCTTGGGTAGTTATAAAGGATTCTCAATAAAATAATAATCCTCCCATGTGGATTCTTCAATAGGTACATTCTTCCACTTAATGAGATACTTCAAAATTGATCTGTTTTGCAGCTGACATAATCTTATTTTTGTGATTGCTTCATGCTCCAACATGATTTTTCCTTCCTTGCTAAGTTCTGGAAATATAGATTGAACTGGAAGCTTATCACTTATAACCTTCTGTAAGCATGAAACATGAAAAATTGGGTGTACTTGTGAAGATGCAGGAAGCTCCAATTTGCATGTCAAAGTACCAATCTTTTGCACCACCTTGTAAGGGCCATAATACTTGAGTGATAATTTATTATACTTGTTAGCTTGCTTAAGGGACATTTGTTTGTATGTTTGTAGTTGTTAAAATATCCAATTGCCCACATCAAAACGTATTTCACTACGATGTTAATTTTCCTGTTGCTTCATATTATTTTGCGCTATAGCTGAGTTATCCTTTAAGAGTTGGAGAACTTATTATTGATGCTTGATGTGATTTCTCACTGCTTGGACCTTAGAATTGTTTCTTAAAGACAATGTGATGGATGGTAGAGGATATCCATAAAGTGCCATAAATGGGGCCATTTTTGTTGTGGTATGGAACGAAGTGTAATACCACTATTATGCAAATGGTAACCACTTTATCCATTATGTTTGTTTATTAGATACAAGGAAATGAATATATTCTTCCAAACATTTATTCTCTATGTCAATTTTCCCATTTGATCGAGGATGATAAGATGAGCTATCAGCTAATTAGGTACCAAGACAAGAAAATATTTTTTGTCCAAAAATTTCCAGTGAAAATGGGATCTCTATCACTTACAATAATCTTTGGGTTTCCATGTAGCTTTTGAACTATTTCCATAAATGCAGTAGCGACTGTACTAGCTTTGAAAGGATGAGATAGTGCACAATAGTGTGAATACTTTGTAAGTCTATCAACTACCACCATGATCACACTCTTTTCTTCAGAATTGGATAAACTTATAATAAAATCCATTGAGACCTCTCCCCAATGATGACTTGGAATGGTTAATGGTTATAAAATACCTCAGGTCTTAATTGTCTCAATTTTATTTTGTTGGAAAACGAAACATTCCATTAGAAACTTCTAAATATCAAATTTAAGTCCATCCAAAAAAATTCCTTCTTGGCCCTGGTAAGTTTTAAACCATCTTGAGTGTCCTCTGATAGGATATGTGTGAAATTCCAAAAGAACCTTTTGTTTAAGTTGGGAGTTATTACAATGATATAAGTGATATTTGTACCACAATAAATCATTTTTCCAAATAAATGAATCATATGCAATGGGATCTTGTTGCAACATTTCAAATATGTTCATACCTCTTCATCATTCTTCCATCCATCCCTTGCTTCATCTAGCCAATCAGTGGATAATAGAAATGGCACAATTCAATGCTTCCACATCCTCATCAATTCTTGAGAGTACATCTGCAACAACATTTTTATCCCTTTTTGGTAGATGTTTTCAAAGTCATAACCCAACATCTTTGTGACCCATTTTTGTTTCCCTTCTGAAGATAATATTTATCCCTTGAAGTATTTAAGGCTGTCATGATATGATTTAAGATTTTTGTGGTGAAAATCTTGAGAATGATTATTCGAAATATTAACCACAGTACTCATTTTTATGTCGATGTTTCAAGTCTACAACAAGACTCATCGTTAGGAAAAATCCACAGATAAGAGAGAGGAAGAAGGGAATATATAGTGGAAGGAAGGTTGAGTAGAGGAAAAATGATCGACCAGAAAACTCTAATTTAATAAAATAGAAAAAAAGGAAAAAATAACAAAGAACAAAGAATTATTAAAAAATTTATGAAATAATTAGTAATGGGGATATCTAATGATAATAATAAATATTATATGTAGGATAATGGTGAATTAATAAAGATAATAATATATTATTATGAGAATTAATTATCTTTATTATTGGTAATAATTATTACTATCAAGATATGTTTTTACCTTGAAGTGTCTTCGCATTAGGTAAGGGCATCATTTCTTCCTAGCATGTAGTATTGTCAACATTTCATTTTCATATATAGGTTTTTGTAAATACTTTCTTTTGATTTGACAACTTTCAAAAGTAACGGGTCTTCCTTCCAGCATTAAAACAACACCAATCCAATTTATTGAGGCATAATATTTTTTGTGAAGTCTACGATAGCTAATACCAAAGCTTGGCACATTGTCTCTTTAATATGTTCAAAGGCCTTAATTACTTCTCGAGTCCAAACAATGCATCTTTATTCATTATTGTTGTTAGAGGTGCTTCTATCTTAGCATAATTTTTAATAAATCTGTGATAATCCCTATTCAACTTGAAAAATACTCTAAGATGTGTGAAGGTTATGGGAATTTTCCAATAAATTTAATTTGTTGACATTGTTGACACCTAATCCTCACGATTGGTTGAATTCATGTAAATAATTAAATTAGGAATGTGAACAGTCATCAGGAGATGAATTGAACAGTCACACCCTTTTGTATATAACAATAACATACCTGATGGAATAACACAAATCAGTTTTTCTGCCAAATGGAGTTACTCCTGGCCTAACATGGTATCAAAGCCAGCTCCTTTTTTAGCTCTCATGCTCTTTGTAACTCCTCTGTCTGTCTGCCATATTCCTTTTACCTGGCTCTCTGACAGCTAAAAGGTGTCTGTCCATGAATTTTTTATGATTTGCCATATTCTATTTTACTTGCGCTCTGCTCCATACAGGCCTGACACAGGTCCGTTAAAATACCACTGCTACATGGTATTACGACTCTGACATGGTTTCATGCAGTATGTTCACTGTCGGGCTCTCTGTCCCTCTGTCCACTATCTAAACTTTGCGCATAGACCAGTCCGCCTAGCCTGACATGGTATTACGTCTCTGACATGGTATTACGCCTTTGGCAAGTATCACTCGGCCAACTTGATTCTGCGCTAAAGTTTTTGTTTGCAAGTGGTCTTATGTTTTGGTTATGTTGATAGTAGAGCTATATGCTGGCCTCCAGCTCGCCGGTTGTGACAGAAATGCTGGTGTTGTGAATCTCATTTTTTTCTTCTAGCTTGTAACTAGATCTTCCGAAATTTGTGCCCTTATGCTTTTATCGCTGTGCATCGGTCTATATGAATTTGAATCAATGGGAATCAACATGTATGGGTGTTGTTGCAGTAGTAACTGAATGTAGATATCGTATTTTGCAAACCATTGTTTTTTAGCCTACAGAATCCACTCAACAACAACAGATTGCCACCTGTAAACAAGACTTGATTCGATAGCAGATCCTCCTGGAAGAAACGAGAACAATGCAGTGAGCGTATAAAGGTTAGAATCTGGACACGAGTATATGAATCGTAATCTCACTTACGACAATGTTTTTCAATACACATAGGGATATTGGCTCCTTCGCCATTTGAAGACTGTCCACACAGAGCCGTGTGTTGGCCACTAGCAGCGGCATACGCCAATTTTTGGAGGCTTCTCTCTCGCTGTGAGAAGTGAAGCCCACAGGATGAAATCCGAAACAGAGTCAATGACCTAAATGTCTGTCAAAGACGCTCTGGAGATTTATTTTCCATCGTGTAATGATACATATGGTATGTTAGATATGCTCTGGAGGTTTATTTTGCATCGTGTAATGATACATATGGTGTGTTAGATCTTACTTTCTATCATATATGTTGTAATGAAAGTAAGAGCTGGAAAGTGTGGCTGAAGTTATATTTTGGTCTGCGAGAGGGCATTGGGGATTTTGGTTCTCTTGAAAATAAATAATAAATAAATAAATAAAGAGTTGTGATAGTCTTTATGCATAAAACATAGTGTTGATCTTTGTATATTAAAAGAAGAAGGAAAATAAGACTGTAGTATTTTGAAGCACATTTTCCCAGCAGAAGTATTTTTACAGTACACAGATTTTTGCCAGCAGAAGTAATTTTTTTTATAGAATGCATTCAATCATATCCATGGTGGGGGGGCAGACATTCTCAAGGAGAAAAGGCAAATCTGCACTGCATTCGCTGCAAAAGAAATGGATCACATGATGCCTCTACATGCAAGCTACCATGGGAAAAAATTGAGCAGAAAAGAAACCAACAGAAAGGTAAAACTGATGATACAGACAAAGGTAAAGCACTTGAATCTGCTCACTATCTTGAGGCACAAGGTAACATTGGAGTAAATGAAGATTTGTTTAATGCTTCACTTGCTTCATGGAAAAATGATTGGTTGCTTGATTCAGGAGCAACCTGCCA
>APFE030095517.1:122009-198259 GCA_000404065.3 Pinus taeda | reverse complement strand
CCAACCTCAAGTGACTCTTGAGCCATTTGAGAAGTGGGGCATGGACTTTGTGGGCCCAATCAATCCCTCTTCGAGGCAGAGATCCTACATCATTGTGTGTACTGACTACTTGAGAAAGTGGGCAGAAACTAAGGCCATCAAAGTAGCAACGGAGGAAAAGGTGGTTGAGTTCCTAAGAGAGAACATCTTCTACAAGTTTGGCTACCAGAGAGAGCTGGTGACCGATCAGGGGAGCCAGTTCACATCCCACTTGATTGAAGATCTTCTAGCTCATCACAAGATCAAGCACAGGACTTCCACCCCGTATCACCCTCAAGCAAATGGGCAGGTGGAAGTCACCAATAGAGCACTAGAAGGGATCTTGACCAAAGTGGTGAGCAGCGCAGCAGAAAACACTGGGCAGATCGCCTAGTTGAAGCCACATGGGCTTACAACACCACTTGGAAGACCACCACCGGTTTCACACCTTATGAGCTGGTCTATGGGAAGAAAGCCTTGCAGTCCATTGAGTTTGAGTATAACACTTTGAGGATGGCAGCTCAACTGGACCTAGATCTCAGCCATGCACAGCAAGAAAGGTTAGTGCAACTAAATGGACTGGATGAGCACCGCATGCAGGCCCTCCTGCACTCAGAAGTGATTCAACTTCAGAGGAAGGTGTGGCATGACCAACATATCCATGACAAACAACTTCAGCCGGGAGATTGGGCCTTGTTGTATGACTCCAGATTCAAAGATTTCAAGGGGAAGTTGAGAACCAGATGGCTGGGCCCATATGTAGTGGAACAGTGCCATGACAATGGATCTGTCCTCATTCGAACCATTGATGAGGAAGTCATTCCCATGCTTGTCAATGGGCACCGATTGAAGATTTATAGAAGACCACTCTCAAGGCAAGAGTTTATCAGCACTATGGAGAAATCTGTTTTGATCATAGAGAAGGGTTCTGCCTCCACTTTGGGCATACCCTAAAGAAAAAAAAAAAGAAAAAAAGAAAAAGAAATAAATATCCTTGGGTGAAAACCTCTCTGAGGCGCCCAAGGCAGGCAGTAGGAGTGAAAACCTCATTGGGGCGCTCCTATTGTCTTTCAAAAAAAAAAAAGGGGGGAGAAATAAAAAAGATCCTTGAGCGAAAACCTCTTTGAGGCGCTTAGGGCAGGTAGCAAGGGTGAAAACCTCTTTGAGGCGCCCCTGCTATCCTTCATAAAAAAAAAAAAAGAGAAGAAAAGAAAAAAAACGGAAGAAAAAATAATAAGCACCATAAACGTTTGCATGCAGATGTTCTATGGAGGAGAAGGAGCCTCTCCACTCCAAGTTGGGGGCTTTCATCATGTTGTCAAACGATGTCATCAATGCCTCCTCCGAGAACAGCAATGTTTTTAAGGTATGTGCATTTTTTTTTGATTTGGATCTTCTACAGGGAGACACAGTCTTCTACAGGAACAGACAGTCTTCCTACAGGAAGGCGCTGATCTTCTACAGGAAAGTACAAAAACTCTACAGGAAGCTCCGTGTCCTACAGGAAACTTGCTGTAGAAGGTTGCGACGGCTGAAATGAGTTTCAATTGAAGATCTAGCGACTGAGGAGTGGTTTGAATGCATGCATGCCACTGATGGTACCTCTGAACATTGCCATTATCGTCCTACACCCTCCTCGTCGCCATGCAAACCAAGATACCTGCAGCAGCACAACAAGTAATCAGTTCTCACGAAGACACAATTTTCAAAGGGAAATTGAGCGCTGAGAGCCATGCCACATCGACGCTATGCATCAGAAGCGCTGGGATCGTGAAATGGGAGCCAGGGCCGCCAGCATGCAGCATGCACACAAGAAGGAAGGACTGTGACATGACCCCTCGCGGGGATCCTGCAACAGTCCAACCTGCTCGAGTGAAGACCGTCCATAGCACCGCCATTTGAGAAGAAACAAGGCGCATCACCGAGAGCCATTCACTCCATCGTTAGCATCCTTTACACGTCCTGAAACCGCAAGCCTACGGGAATGTGCGGCCACACGCAGCAGGGCGATCCATCGTTCGAGGGCTGGAAATCATTTGCAGCCGCGCGTAGGTAAGTGTTCGAATCCTTCTCTCCATCAAACTGCATGATTACTGCTTTGATTTGCTTTGCATGGCGTAAAGGTGAATGATTGAGCGGCCCTAAGGCCAGTGACTGGCCACGTCGGTTAGTGAAGGGATGGTTAGAGGATGAGGTGGCAGCCGGCAGGAGAAACAACAGCTCGCACGTGAGGATCAGTCCCGTCAACCGTGCAGCAGAGCTTAACCGAAAAGGGCGGCGGTGGATCTGTGGGAATGAATGCAGCAGTAAGGGAAGGTGCAGGTAAATGATGAGTGACATCATCCAACGGTCTGGCCGGGACAGCTCACCCCCGCGCCACGAGCTGCGCCAATTCAAAATCTAATCGGCTCGCTTAAATAAATATCTCCGTCAACCTCACTTCACAGCTCAGTTAGCTCTTTTGCTTGCCTCTGCATGTTGATATGCCGAGCTCTCGGCTACCTGAAACTCTGGTAACACACCTCTAGACCGTTGGCCAACCATCGCTCTCTCTGAAGCCTGCGCACTGTCTACAGGCACAGTTTCTTCAGGAAAGCGGTCTCTACAGGAAGGTGAAGTCTTCACGAAAAAAGGTGGCGGACAAGAGGTAACCCTGAAACTCCTTCCGCAATTGGTTTTCAAAGGTGGCAGGGTCATTCCTCACAGTCGGGTCATAAAAATTATTGAGTGCTGTGCCTATACTATCGCTCCTACAGGGTAGTGGTATAATTCGACCGTAGTTTGTTTGCGTGCTCTGTCTATAAGATTGAATTCCCGTTACATTCACCTACTGTGGCCCAAACCACCGTGTTCATCATGCCTGGTGGATTCATCAGACGAGAGCCCACTGATTCAGCCATATTAAGGGAAAATCAGGCAGTGGTTGACATTTTTACGCAAGCACAGTGGATGCCTTTCTGTGATAAGTTGTAGGGATATGATGAGGAAGTGGCTGAGGAATTCTTGTGGGGCCTGAAGCCAAAATCCGACGTGCTGGCCGCAGTAAAATTCAGAGGCCAGCCTCAAGGTAACACCACAGTCTATCAGTAGAATCACTGAGCTTCCCATGGGTCTTCCATGGAATAAAGATGAACGGAAACAAAACCAGCAAGCGAAGAAGGAATTCTTTCCACCTAACGAAGAATTCTCTGAGGACAAGAATGGAGTACACAGGGTGAGTTTGACACCACCTTGGAACGAGGTCAGCTTGCAAATTATGAGATATATCACCTGTGAGGGTCGTCACAACATTGTGTATGCATATCATTTCAGACTGCTCACTGAATTAAGACACCGGGTCAATCTTCCTGTAGAGCAGAAATTAGGCCTTCCTTATTTCCTGTTGCAATCGTTGATGGAGTGCGCTACTAAGCTGAAGGATGGCGTTCTAGAGTAGGTGGCACACCATGGGTTGATCAAATTGCTGGTAGAGGATGCACTGCATTCCTACAAGGTCCCCCTCTCGTGGGAATCCTTCCGGAATTTAACACGTGAAGGGGACATAAAAATGTTGCTGGAAGAAACAGGGTCGTCTAGCGGCGAAGAGCAAGAAGCTGTGGCCAAAGAAAAGAAGAAAACTAGCTCAAGTGCCCCGACTATTGTGCAGAAGGAGCAGCATAAAGAAAAAGGTGCTGAAGAAAAAGCTGACTCCCCCATCCTGTCAGCAAGGGAATTGAGGTCAAAAAGCAGAAGGGACAGAGTTGGAGCAGGCCATGTCAGCCCAACTACGCCTCCAGCACTTGCAAGCAAACAAAAAGAGAAGACCCCGACAGCAAAACAAGCAAAAAGCAAGACACCTGTCACTACAGGAAAAGTAAAACAGGCTTCTACGGGAAGCCCGAAGATAGCTTCTACAGGAAACCATGCTAAGTCAAAATCAAAGGAGAAGAGGGCGGATGTTCTGGCTAGGGAGGCAGCGGCTGTATTAGCTGGCCTCAGTACGCCACCTGGGAAAAAAGGAAAGAGGAAGAGAGACCCTCCTCTCTACTTCAAATGCCGGAGAAGTGTGAGGATAAAAACCGGGAAACCACAGGCACCATCCAGCAGCCCAATTGTCATCAAAGACACCCCTGATTCTCCCAAAGAACAATCCCCTGCTTCTCCCAAAGAACAATCCCCTGCTTCTCCGAAAGAAGAATCACCTGCTTCTCCCAAAGAAAAATCACCCGCTTCTCCCAAAGAACGATCACCTGCTTCTTCCAATGGAAAATCACCCTCAAAGATTACAGTTACCTACGAAAAGGGGAGTCCAAGGAAGAATACGTGGCAAGAAAGGATAGATCTGTTGGACGAGAAAACTCGGCTACAACAAGCCGAGAAGGTCGTACACAATACTTTCACTCGGCTATAGGAAACAGAACAAAGAGAAAGGGAGGGGCCCTCATCACCAAAGGAGGATGAGCTAGAACCTCCCGGAGAGGAAGAGAAAGAGCACATCCCTGAACCTACCCCTTCACCCAATTTGAACTCCTACTACACCTTCTTGGAGGTGGGAAAGATCATCCTGCAAAAGTTTACTGTACCTTTATTTGTTGCATTAGAAGAAGAAAAGGTACGTTCTCACACATGGATGCAGATCGCCAAATCAAAGGGCGTAGCCAACATAGGACCTCTACAAGACCAGCTCAAGGAGGTCAGGAGCGAATTCGCCATGGCTAAACATGTAGCTAGTTGCCAACAAGCGTTCCTACACGAAGAAAATCAGAGGTTGAGTTTGCAGCTGAAAGAACTAAAGGCAGGAGCATCGACATCCTCCAAGGTCGTCATGCAAGAGCAACCGAGCACCAAGGAGGTGACCTCCAACTTTGAAGAGACCATAGCGCATCTACAGGAAGAACAACAACAAACTAAGATTGAAATGTAAGCACTCAAGGAGCAGTTGCAGCAAAAGGAAACACAGTTGGCCTGCATGGCCAGCTGGGCCATAGAAGCAATTCAATGTAGATCACCTGCAAGATCCTATGGGTTGTTTTTAAAAGATAAATGGCTGCAATTCCAAATAAACACTTTGGCACAGAGAGGTATGTCAATTCAAAGCCCACACCAATTTTCTGAGTTATGCAGTACTAGTTCAGCAGAAGACAAAACCAAATTGGCAGAGTTTTACCTTCACAACTTGGCTCTGCCTAATGAAGTCTCATGGGATCCGAACATTGCCTTGGGCGACATGCAATTGATGGCATTGGCCTCCTGGTTAAACCATGAAGACCAAAGGGCAAATGAAGCAAAATCAGTCATGAACCGAGAAGTGAAGGAAACACTGTTAATTAGGCCAGAACTAGAAGACCCGGTGACACTCATCTCCACACATCAACAATTAGCTACAGACCCCACAGCTTCTTTAAGGTGGATGGACAAACAGGCCCAAGCTATAGCCCACTTTGAGGATATGGAAAGATTGTTGGGGGAAAATGCTGCTCATGCTTGTCAACGTAGATGGAATACCCTGGGCCATAGCTTACAAATCCGAGAATACCATACACCCATCCGAATGAGGGAAGCTTTGGCAAGGGTTGCCCTTTACAAGAAATCTGTTCAAAGCCTCCAAGCCAACTAGATTGGCCTTAAACTCATACCACCACTACTGCTGGGATTGACTAAAGGGAATTCAAAAGAAAATGATGGTCAACAATGGGCAGAGGTAGATAGAACAACAGGATTTCACACACGCAGAGAGGATACTACCATTGAGCCTTGGGATGCCAGCGAAGCAGTGAGAGCCATGAAAGATGAGGACTTGGATTGAGTTGCTCAAGGATGAGCAAATGGTGCAGCTGGGGGGTGATGATGAGCCCCAATTTTGGTACAATTTGGGCTCATTTTGGCCTATTTTACTTGCTCAAACCATTCATCTTTATTTGCTTATGCATGCATTTCTAGTTTATCTGTTGTTTTTAGGAAGAAGGTTAGAACGTTATCTACGTGACTAATGCATTATTGATTCCAGGTTTTGGCATAGAAGGGAGCAAAGCAACGAAAAAGGGATAAGGAGCAATGAGGGTGGGCACTATGATTTTTTTGGAAGGATGTGCACGGTCTTGGGACATTCCTCGTGATTCCCTCAAACTCCGAGCTCCAATCCATCTCCCCTCCGAGCTCAAGAAGCAGCCAGGCTGTCCTACATGAACAGCAGTATAAACTTTGGATTTAAGAGATCTATGGTTTTCAATTTTTGGATCAGTAACCGGAGAACCCACAGTATAAACATCTTTTTGCCAACGTTTGAAATCCCAACTAGGATCCATCATCAGGACTTTTAAGAATGATGATACAAGATGAGCTGCTATAGGGAATAAATACTATTAGGGTAACAATTATTTGGAACAACAAACTGTCGGCTTTGAAATTTATAAATTTTAATTTCTATTATTAATTCAAATTTTATTAATTTAGATTTTTATATTAATATATATTAAAATTAATGTTATTTTAAATTAAATTAATTTTAATTAATCATATCCACTATATTATTAATTTTTAATCATAATAATAAAATGTTAAAAAATTGATTCCATTTTAATAAATTACATTCTAATTTAATAATTTTTTATTAAAGAAATATTAATTAGGGTTAATTTAATTTAATTCTATATATAGCTTATTGATTTATATTATAAAATTTTTAAGTTATGAATAATTTTTTATTTTATTTTTGATAATAAACATTACTAATAGATTTTATTTCCATATGATTATTGCTGTAGATTAAATTAATTTAATTATTTTAGTAATGATAATTAAAAAATTAATTTATTATTATTATTGAGGGGATAATTAGGAACTAAATAATATATATACACTATTCATTAATTATGATAATAATAAATGGGATAATAAATATACTAATTAGTAAAATATGTATATTACTTTAATTAAGATTAATTAATTAATTAAATTTAGTTTACCCCAAATTTAATTGATTAGGTATAATTAGTGGGGAATAATCAATAAAAATTGGAAATATAAGAATATTTTATGAGAAATTCAGTTTTATTTTAATTATAATAAGAAATATTAATTAGATATTAATTATTAATTAATGGGATGATAAAATAAATTAATTAGAATAATCAATCTTAATAAACTAGATTTATGAACTAAAAACCTAATAATTAATTAATTAATTAATTAATTATGAGAAATTATAATTAATAATGGGATAATTAACATATCCACATTAATTAATTATAATTAATAATTATGAAGGTAATTAAATTAATAAATTAATAAATAGAATTACCTTTGCTATTCCTATGCTATGATGAATTTTTAGGGTTAATTATTAAACTGAGCTAATATTAAAATAGGGTTGTTAGAATAACTTACCTCCTTACCTGATTTACCTGGGGTTGGATAGGGATCTTGATTCTTTGATCAAGGGAAGCCAGCTGCTGCTAATCTCTATACCGCTGTCTCTGTTTAGATTATGAGGATGCTTGATAATTTCAAGCGCTTCTCTGATCTTCCGTCTCTGCTGCTGCTCCTCCCTTGCGATAATTGATGTGCTTTCGAGGCATATATGGTGTTTCGTCTTTGCGGAGTGCTCAGCCAAGGCTGAGGTACGAGATCTTTCACACTTAATATCATCGCCATGTTCTTTAAGCCTTGTCTTGAGGGAGCGACCTGTTTCACCAATGTAGCTCATTCCGCATGAGCAATCTATTTTGTAGGCCCCCTTGAGTTGATGTTTGTCAACCTCATCTTTTACAGACCGCAAACTTTGCCTGATAGTTCCCGGGGCTGAGAAATGGGTGATGATGTTTTTCTTCCTTAGGATTTTAGCGATTTTATCTGTAACTCCATGGATGTAAGGTAGAAAAACTTTACCATTCTGAGTCTGGTCTTGGGATTTAGGATTATGAGATAGTAACTTTCTTTCGGCTTTTTCTATGGCTCTTTTTATCTCATGCTCTTTATAACCTATGCTCTTAAAGGTTGAAACCAAATGCTCCTTTTCTTTGATCAGATGTTCTGAGTCAGATATTCGAAGGGCTCTGATGGCAAGGGTGTTAAGAACACCAAACTTCTGGGCTGGGTGATGGTGGGATTCACCATGGAGGTAACTTTCTGTGTGAGTTGACTTCCTGAAGACTTTATGGCCTAAGGAGCCATCTTCTTTCCTAATGATTAGAACGTCTAAAAATGGGATGCTCCTGTTTTCTTCGAGTTCCATAGTAAATTTTATTTCTGGAGAGATAGAATTGAGGTGAATGAAAAACTTGTCAAGCTCAGGTTTACCATGCGTCCATTTTATATTTGTATCATCGACAAATCGCTTCCACCATCCTGGTTTTAAAGGATATGATTCAAGGGCCTTCTTTTCAAAGTATTCCATGTACAGGTTGGCTACGATGGGCGAGAGGGTAGATCCCATTGCGACACCAAATGTTTGTGCTGAGCGAAACATCGCTGTAGAATGAGGCCAGAACCACGCTCAATTGGAGAATCTATACATAGAGACAATGACAGCGAAGACCAGACAATAAATCGGATAGAGGACGCACAGAGGACGAACACATAACAAAAGTCGACCATTGAAACCATGGAAAGCTTAACATAAAACAGGGTATGAATCTTACCAGTCATTCAAATCCTGCTAAAGACTGAAACACTTCCACCAGAGGAACCGGACAACCAACGCTGTGAGAACCACCGCAAGCACACAAGCTCAACAGACTCAGACAAAACCCCAGAACGACTAACAGGTTTTCATCGAAGCCGCAAACCACCAACTGGTATCACACAGAACCCATGAACTAGTTTTCAACAGAACACAAAGTATTTGTAGGAAGAAACCATGGTAACTATCACCAAATCGCCGAGAGCTCACGGAAGGAAAAAGAAAACCAACACAGGACCAAATCAACTTGAAGGTGGTGGAAACCCAATACAAAGGCGGGGTTTAGTATGCCCAGGAAAAATATAGGTGTCCACTGCACACAATGCCAACCAAACCTTCCGTAGAAGACCATTAATTTCCTAAAGATTGGAAATCAAAATATCTCTGACCAACATCCCGCGTAATTCATTATCACTCAACACTATAGCTTAGGTGGAAAGGGAGCAACGGTGGGACCACGTGGGTTGGCCCCATCAAGTCGTATCAGAGTAGTTGATTAACAAAAAAAATGGAAGTACAGAGACGGGGACGTGGAAGAGGTGCGCGTAGAGGAACAGACGAGGCCTTGAGAGAAGAGTTCAGGGTCCTTACTACTCGATTATAAGCAGTGGAGGCAGGAAGAAGAAAAGATCCAGAACTGGGAGATGATAGCGAGGATGAAGCAACAACTGCCACGGAAGGGTCAGAAGAAGAGGCCCCAGAGATAAGACTATTGAGATCAGTGATGTTAGCCAGTAGCAAACCCAAACCTGAGATTTCTAATTACGATGGTAGTCTATCCGCAGATGATCTACTGGACTAGATAAATGAGTTAGATAAGTATTTCAAAAATGAAGAGATCAGTGAAGATAAATGAGTTAGATTTGCTGCAACCAAGCTAAAAGGACACGCTGCTTTATGGTGGGATAATGTCCAAGCAGACAGGAAGAGGATGAACAAACTACCCATAAAAAAGTGTCTAAGAATGGTGGCAAAACTGAAGGGCAGGTTTTTGCCTAAAGTCTATCAGGTCGAACTTTATCGACGATTGTAGAATATAAGGTAGAAAGGTATGACCATAAAGGAATATACAGAGGAATTTTATCGCGTAAATTTATGGGCTAGTTATACTGACGATACTGCAGTGAAGACACCAAGATATGTTAATGGTTTGAGGATGGAAATACTGGACGAGATCAGTATTCTTTCCCCAAGGAATATAGAAGAAGCCTTTCAAAGTGCTGTAAAGGAAGAAGAGAAAATTAATCAGAAACAGAACAATAGGAGAGGACGAGGAAATGGCAGAGGATGTGGACAGTCCTATGGCAGGGGGAGAACTGCCACTAACAGTGAGGAAGGCAACAACTCCAAAACTTCAGGGACAGCACAGAAGGGGGATAGCACTAGAGGAGGTCGGCCATATCAGTGAGGAAGAGGAAATGGTCGTGGCAGAGGGGCAAATGTCCAGTGCTACAGGTGCCATAAGTGGGGGCACAGATCCTTCGAATGCCTAGAAGTTGAGGATACCGGCCAGCGAGGAACATTTGTTGCACAACCCGAGGAAGCTGAAATACAACCCCGGGAAGTAGAAAATGTGGCAGAAAGAGGGGAGGCATTAATTCTGAACAAAGTATTGTTAAAGCCAACAAAGGAAATGACTGAACAAAACTAGAGGAAGGCATTGTTCCGAACAGTTTGCAAATCACATGGGAAGTGTTGCAAACTAATCATAGACAGCGGGAGTACGGATAACTTAGTTGCTACCGAGATGGTAGAAAAACTAGGATTGAGGCGGCTTAAACATCCCACACCTTACAAGGTGTCATGGTTACAGAAAGGCCACCAGTTACTAGTTGATAAGAAATGTGAAGTCGAATTTCACATTTGCAAGTACCAAGACAAAGTTGTCTGCAACATCATGCCAATGGATGTATGCCAGATACTGCTAGGAAGACCATGGCAGTATGACTGGACGGTGACCCATGATGGTAAAACAAACTATTATAAAATTGTGAAAGATGGAGTCAAGCATACCCTTGTACCCATCAAGGAGGAGGATACAACAGAGCCAAGTGGAACAAAGACTTTGTTAATTGCAGGAAAACAGTTTGTTAGACAGATTGAAGAAAACGAGGTGAACTATGCGGTGGCGAGAAGGACAAAGGCAGTGTCACTGAATACAGAAAAATCAGAACTGCCTACAAAGATACATGAGCTGTTGGAATAATTTAAGGATATTGTGGTTGACGATCTACCAGACAAGCTGCCGCCTAGAAGGAGCATCAGCCATCATATCGATTTTATACCAGGTGCAAGTCTACCGAACAAGGCAGCATACAGAATGAGCCTGAAAGACAATGAAGAGATTCGTAAAGGACTGATCAGAGAAATTTTGAGCCTGTGTGCGGTACCAACAGTACTTGTACCTAAGAAGGGAGGAGAATGGCGAATGTGTACAGATTCACGAGCTATCAATAAAATCACTATACGGTATAGATTTCCCTTACCCAGAATGGATGACATAATGGATTGTCTTAGCGGAGCAGCCTATTTTACGAAGATTGATCTGAAGAGTGGATATCATCAGATCAGGATCAGAGAAGGAGATGAATGGAAAACAATCTTCAACACCAGTGAAGGGCTGTACGAGTGGCTAGTCATGCCGTTTGGCTTAAGCAACGCCACTAGTTCTTTTATGAGACTGATGAATGAGATGTTAAAAGAATTTATTGGCAAGTTTGTGATAGTTTACCTTGACGATATTCTGATTTTTAGCAGGACAAGGGAAGAACACCTTCAGCATGTTCGAAGGGTGCTAGAGAAGTTACAGCAGAACAAACTGTTGATAAACTTGAAAAAATGTACTTTCCTACAGAAAGAACTGGTTTATTTGGGGTTTGTAGTCGCAGTAAATGAACTGAAGATGGATCCGAAAAGGATCGCAGCAATTGTAAATTGGCCATCACCCAGGAGCTTGTTTGAGGTACATAGCTTCCACGGATTGGCAAGTTTTTATAGGAAGTTTATTAGAAATTTTAGTCAAATCTGTGCATGAATGCTAGACACCATGAAGAAGGCCAGCCAGCCCTTTTGTTGGACTAGTGCAGTGGAGGACAACTTTCAGCTTCTGAAACGGAAGATTATGGACAGACCAATCTTGAGGCTACCCGACTTCAGCAAACTTTTCCAAGTCAGGTGTGACGTAAGTGGAACAACTATTGGCACTGTGCTCAGTCAGGAAGACAGACCAGTGGCATTTTTTAGTGAAAAATTAAATGAAAGAAGGCAGAAATATTCCTCGTATGACAAGGAATTTTATGTCGTGGTCGAAGCTCTAAAGCATTGGAGACATTACCTACTCGGCAACGAGTTTGTATTGTTTTCTGATAATTCAGCATTACAATATGTAATGCAACAGCACAAGTTGAACCAGAAGCACGCCAAATGGGAGGAGTACTTACAGAGTTTCACCTTCATGCTAAAGCATATTAGTGGACAAGCAAATAAAGTGGCAGATGCTTTGAGCAGAAGAGTTTTGTTCTTGCAGGAGAGTAGAATATAGGTGATGGGATTTGAACATCTAAAGGATTTGTACCAGACCAACACGGATTTCAAAGAAGCCTTTGAAGCATGCCAAAGTCCTGTATTGTGGAATACAAGTCCATGGCTGGACTACAACTTACAAGAAGGATTATTGTTTAAAGGTGGATAGTTGTGTATTCCAAATTGTTCGATGAGGGAAAATATTATACGGGAGAAACATAGTGGTGGTATAGCTAGTCACTTTGGCATAGATAAAACTTTAGAACAGCTCGAGAAATTTTATTACTGGCCTCGAATGCGCAGAGATATCCAACGATACGTGAACAGGTGTAAATTCTGCCAACTAGCGAAAGGACACAGTCAAAATGCTGGACTTTACACACCACTACCAGTTCTGAGCAGACCATGGGACTTAGTTAGCATTGACTTCATCTGAGGACTGCCTAGAACACAACGGGGGTATGACTCAGTGATGGTGGTGGTAGATAGATTTTCGAAAATGGCTCATTTTATCCCTTGCCAGAAAACTAGTGATGCCACATATGTAGCTCACCTGTTTTTCACGGAAGTTGTTAGATTACATGGCCTACCAAATTCTATCATTTCGGATAGGGATGTGAAGTTCATAGGACATTTTTGGCACACCCTGTGGAAAAAGCTGGGCACACAACTAAACTTTAGCTTTGCATATCATCCGCAGACTGACAGGCAGACGGAGGTGGTAAACATGAGTTTGGGAAATCTGTTGCGGAGTTTGACTGGGGAAAATTCACGATTATGGGATCGTGCTCTCGCACAGGCAGAATTTGCTTATAACGATTCACCCAATCGTAGCACCGGACTTAGCCCGTTCCAACTCTTGTACGGCATGCACCCTCGGAGAGTACATGAATTACAATATTTGGGAAAATTAGAATAGAGAAGTGCAGATGGAGAAGATTTTGTCGAAGCAATGAACGAATTACATGAACAAGTAAATTGAAATTGCAGGACAGCACACAGAAGTACAAACAACATGCAGATTCAAGGCGATGGGAAGTACAATTTAATGTCGAAGATGAGGTCCTCGCGCATTTGCACAAGGAATGATTTCCTAAGGGTACGTACAATATACTAAAGTTTAAAAAAATTGGCCCCTGTAAAATTTTTCGCAAATTCTCAACCAACGCCTATGAAATTCAGCTTCCACCTGATATAGGCATATCACCTATTTTCAATGTGGCGGACTTGTTTCCATATGCGGCCCAAGCGGAGGAAGATAGTGTGGTACGACCAGAATGGGACACCCAAGTTAAAGACAGTTCTTGGATGAGACATATGCCTTTGGCTCAATCCCATGAGATTGAAGGAATTCTCAGCACACAGGTAGCCAAGAAGACACGCAAGAAGGAATATCTGCGATACCTCGTCAAGTGGAGAGACCGTCCAATGGAGGACAACTCATGGCTCGACGGGGCACAGATACGAAAAGCTGGCTATTCGGTGGAGGAGCTCATGGAGCAGAGCCATGAATTTCTTTTACCTCGGGAGCCTGATGCAGGAGTATCTAGCTGACAGGACAAAGACGCTGATAAAGGAATAAGGTTTCTAAAGAGTGTAAGGACTCTGGACACCACATATCTCCAGAATGGTATGATATTGTCCACTTTGGGCCTAAGCCCTCATGGATTTGCTTTTGGACTTACCCCAAAAGGCCTCATACCAATGGAGATATTTGTCCATCCTTATATACCCATGATCCTCCCCACTTCTAGTCAATGTGGGACTTTGGTCGTATCCCCAACAATCCTCCCCTCGAACAAAGGACCATCGAGCCTCCCCTCAAACGATTATCCATCCGTCCACTCTCTACCAACTAGGATTCTTCGCTCCAATGCGTTTGGAAGCACACGCCTTACATGGAACACCACCTGAACACCACTTGCCTCGAGAGCCTCTATCCCAGGTCAACTCCTTTTCACCGTGTTGGGACCAGGACACGTCCATGAAGAATCCGGAGCACACCGCCTGTCTAACCGAGCTCATACACGGATCCCATCGTGATATTACTGGGGCCCACCATCTTCGTTTGGCATTCCGAGGATTCATCCACTTGGCTAACTTCGGGGCATGGCTCTGATACCACTTGTAAGGATTCTGGACACCACATATCTCCACAATGGTATGATATTGTCCACTTTGGGCCTAAGCCCTCATGGATTTGCTTTTGGACTTACCCAAAAAGGCCTCATACCAATGGAGATATTTGTCCATCCTTATATACCCATGATCCTCCCCACTTCTAGTCAATGTGGGACTTTGGTCGTATACCCAAAAATCCTCCCCTCGAACAAAGGACCATCGAGCCTACCCTCAAACGATTATTCATCCGTCCACTCTCTACCAACCAGGATTCTCCGCTCCAATGTGTTGGAAGCACATGCCTTACATGGAACACCCCTGCCTCGAGAGCTTGCTCTATCCCAGGTCAACTCCTCTTCACCGTGTTGGGACTAGGACACGTCCATGAAGAATCCGGAGCACATGCCTGTCTAACCGAGCTCATCCACGGATCCCATCATGATATCACTGGGGCCCACCACCTTCGTTCGACATTCCGAGGATTCATCCACTTGGCTAACTTCGGGCATGGCTCTGATACCACTTGTAAGGACTCTGGACACCACATATCTCCACAATGGTATGATATTGTCCACTTTGGGCCTAAGCCCTCATGGATTTGCTTTTGGACTTACCCCAAAAGGCCTCATACCAATGGAGATATTTGTCCATCCTTATATACCCATGATCCTCCCCACTTCTAGTCAATGTGAGACTATTGGTCGTATACCCAACAATCCTCCCCTCGAACAAAGGACCATTGAGCCTCCCCTCAAACGATTATTTGAAAGGTGACACATGGCACTTCATACATGTTCGTTGTACTGAACCAGTCTACAATCAAGTCATTGTGGGAGAATGGGAATTACTCTTTCTTGAATAATCCAATATTGATCAGACCTATGGGGTTGGAAAGAGGACTCATAGGGCTACCACGAGATGAAATTTTAGACTCTGCAGATCTGACATTTCACAGATACAACAAATTCAATATCAAGCTCCTAGAAGGCAAGCAAATGCATGCATTCAAGGATCACTAGAGTAAAGACCACAGATCAACAGTCAAGGGTAAGTATCCTACAACAAGGTATGTATGATTAGTGTTTACATTTTAAATATTAGTATCATCTTTGACATATTTTTTTTGTAGGACAACGTAAGTATATATAGGGTCTCGGTTATATCTCTATGTCTCTATATGTCACAGTTAGTTTTGATACCACATTTCGTATGTCCTATTCTTGATACTACACATTTGATGCTACATATTCCTGATGCTACACCAAGTCTGCTAAATCTATATGGTGTTATAAGTTCATGTTACTTGTCTTGTCATAGTTGATAGAATGGCATCTATTGTTGTACTTAGAACTTGGTCCATCACGAGTCTAAGGTCTGTCATCAGTTTTTATTGTATATATCTTTAGGTCAATTTTGGATATAGTCTTGCATAGAGTCGAGACCTATATCAAGAGTGGGAGTCTTTGTCTACTGCTGCAGCAAGTCAACAAAAAACCTGACAAGCACACTTCAGGTACGCATTATAATTTTAATTTGTATTTATTCATTATTATGCACTTACATGTGTTTTGCAGGCATAGGTAAGTTGAAGGGATTTTGTTTTGTTATGGGATTGGTTTCACTGGGAAACTTTTACATGCATGTAGAAGAAGATTCAAGTACAACTTCAAGAAAGAATTCAAGAGCAGAAGTATCAAATCAAATGAAGCATTGCAGCGGTACATCCTTTGAAGACATGACAGTCATCCGTATATTGTGAAGAAGTGTCAAGGCCAAAAGTCATCATTGTAAAGTTGTAAAAGAGTCAAGAGTCATTTGTAAAAGTGTCATCATTGGAAGATTCATTGTTGTAAAAGAGTCAATATGCCTAGAGTCTAAAAGGAATTATTGGAAGGTATAGGAATCTCTGTTGGGATGATGTCATGGTTGGGTTGCAGGTCATAGTGTGATTTGGTGTCCAGTCAAAATCATTTTAAATCATATTATATTGTGGATCGTTGTCCATGGTATAGGAATCCACACTCTTGTCTCATTTCAGTCATTATAGGGTGGCAGGGAGGTGTTAAGCTAGTGCATGAAGTTGCCTACAGGTTGGATCCCATGAACACTTCAGGGTGGTAGATTGGTCTAGGATGTTGGGTCATCCATTCAATTGGCTACTGAAGAAACCAGGGAATTGGGGCGTCCTTCCAGTGGGAGCTAGAGAAGAATGCGTTTCTAGAATTCTAGGAAGTTGTTGCTTTCATTTCAGTTGGGGGTGAAGATTAAAGATTTTATAGAAAAGTTTTTGGTAGTTTTTGACCTGGATGGGGTTTTCCACCTAAAATTGTTGTGTTTATTATGTTCTTTTATTTACTATTATTACTTCATAAACATTAATAATAATTGAAGATTAACTAATCCTCTGAAAATATTTAAAAGTGCTAGTTGCTAAGGAATATTGATTCAACCCCCCTCAGTATTTCCAACAATTAGTATCAGAACTTGGTTCATTCATTAAAAACTTAATTGTTGGATGTCAGTGTTATAGCATAAAGATGGGAAAGTCAAATAAGTAGGTTACAAGGATTTCGAAGGAAGGTACAAGTGCAACAAAATCTGAAGAAAGTGAGTATTATGTACCAACCCCTGATTTTGATGCAAATAATTACTGGATATGGGAATCCAGGATGGAATTAAATTTTCAGGGACATGGAGTATGGGAATCAATTGCTTCTAGAGACACTAATAGTGACAAAGCTAAAAGGTACAATTCAAAGGGCATGATTGTAATTTTGAATGTTTTGCCAAATTCTATGAAAACAAAAGTTGGTCAATGTTCAACAGCTATATCTCTTTGGGAAAAGCTTCATAATCTCTATTCAATAAAGAAATCAGGTCAATATGTTATTGAAAATTTGGATCCTTCTTATTATGATGAAGAAATGGGAGAAATGAGTAAAATAGAGTTTCAAAATCAAGTGATCAAGGTGATAAAGGAACTCAAAAGTCAAAAGGAAAAGACAAGACTTTTGGAAGCAGAATTGAAGACAAAAAAATAACTCATCAAAGAAAATGAAGAGTTTGAGAAGATGATTAATAGTCTTAGAACTCAATTTTAAGAAATCAAGAATACAATGACATGAGACCTCAAGAGAGAAGTCCAACAAAAGCAACAAGAACTCGACATAGCGTTTGCAGAGATTAGCAAGATCACACATCAGATGCAAGAAGAAAAAATTGAAAGGAAGGAATCTGATCAAAGATACATATCCATTGTTGACCAAAAGAAAAAGGAATTAGAAATGCCTTCGATAGAAATAAGTAGGCTCGGGATTGAAAATGAGAAGTAGAAGGAACAGATACAGGTTCTCAACAAAGAAGTAGAGAAGACCACTCTCCTCAAGCTATCAATTGAGGAGGCAAAAAAAGAAGAAATATCTTGAAAAGATGGTTTCAAGAAGATCTTGCTCAAAAGCAAGAAGAACTTGATGCAACCCATGATGAGATCAAAAAACTCAAGGGATCGCAAAAAGAACACTTACAAGATAAGACAGATGAAGAAGAAAAAATGAAGGCAATTAAAGATGGTAAAGCTCCAGTTGATGAAGGTACAAGCTCCACATCCTCACAGGATGATTATAAGAAGGAATTTGATCAAAGTGAATAGCCAAAGAATAATTTTTCAAGTCCAAAGGACAAGACCAAAGAAATCAAGAACAAAGGACCACAACAAACTACAACACTGCCTCCAAAGAAGAATGAAAAATCTTCTAGGTATGTTCCTTTATTTAATGGTATTGTTTTCATGCGCTAACTATGGACATATGGCCAAGGATTTTAAAGTTATTGACAAGTAAAACTATCAAGAACCACTACATCCAAATGAACCATTTAGGTACGCACATTTATTTAATCGTTATTTCTTTTTATGTGCTAACTATGGACATATTGCTAGGGATTGTGAAGTTTTTGACAAGTACAATCATTATCTGCAAAACCCTAGAAGCAAGTTTGTAGGATCATGAGATAGGTTCCATGATGATTTTGTCAGAAGTGAATATGTGCTAGATGGACCAAACATTGGATGTTTCAAAAGCCATAACTATGGCCATAACGCTCACGGTTGTAGATATTAGATGGAATCACCTATGGACAATATTGAATGTTTAAAGTGTCATAACTATGGGCACATGGCTCGAGATTGCAGGAATAAAAAGGTCTGGAAAAGGAAATAGGTACAAGAAGACAAAGCAGATAAAAAGGTTTCAGCAGTTATGCTTTCAAGATTTGAAAAATAAAAAGGTCATGAGGAATTAGCAGTTGCTTCAGATAATGACTCAAGTCAAGATGGCCTGTTAGGTGACTCACTATTTTGAACAATTTGGCTTGTTGATTCCTTAATGTTTGTAGAGGAGGATTCTATGCAGCAGTATATGGCACAAGTCTATGATTAACAGGAAGGTAGTTTGAACAAGATGGCAGCTTCATTACAGGTTCAGGGGAAGCAAGACAATTGAAGGATTACAGGTTACCACTAACAAGGCAAGGTTAGTCTACAAAGGATATGCACATGTTCAAGGAATCTATTTTGAAGAAACATTTTCTCTCGTTGCCAGAATGGAAGCTATCACAATGTTTCTCGCTTATGCTTGCTTAAGAAAAATCAAGGTCTACCAAATGGATGTTAAGTCAGCTTTTCTAAATGGTAAATTTGAGGAATAAGTTTACATTGAAAAACCCGAACGTTTTCTGATCTTTGACAAAGAAGACTACGTCTGCAGATTAAAGAAGGCTCTATATGGTCTCAAGAAAGCTCCTAGGGCTTGGTATGCTCATCTTGATGGATATCTACATCAACATGGATTCAAGAAAGGAAGTTTTGACAGCAATGTTTAATATGTGAAAGTGGAGCGAGATAACCTAACAATTATCGAAGTATATGTGGATGATATAATCTTTAGAAGCAGTGATGACAGATTAAGTAAAAACTTTGCCACAAAAATGCAATGTGAGTTTGAAATTTCTATGATGGGCAAATTGAAATACTTTTTAGGGATTTATATTTCTCAGTGTGATAAAGGAATATCCATATATCAAACCAAGTACATCAAGGAAATGCTCAAAAATTCCAAATGGAAGATTGCAAGTGAGTCCTTACCCCCATGATAACAGGCTGCAAGTTAAGCTTAGAATATTTGTCAAAAGATGTCAACCAAAGGTTGTATAGATCCATGATTGGTAGTCTCCTATATGTGATAGCCTCCCTACCTAATGTGCTGCAGGCAATTGGACAAGTAGCAAGATTCCAAGAAGCACCAAAAGAATATCATATTATTTTCATCAAAATAATTCTTCGGTATCTTAAGGCATAAAGGAATATGGTCTATGGTATCCCAAAGGAAATGATCTGGTTATCCAAGTTTATATAGATGCAGATTGGGCAGGAAGTGTTGATGATCATAAGAGTACCAGTGGAGCAGCATTCTAACTAGGTGGTTGTCTTGTTTCATGGTTAAGTAAAAAGTAGTCTTCAATCTTGTTATCCACAGCAGAAGTAGAACATGTCACGGTAGCAGCTTGTTATACTCAAGTTCTCTGGATGAAGAAAAAATTTCAAGATCTTTAAGTCAAGTTTGATAAGCCTATTCCCATCTTTTAAGATAACACCAGTGCCATCATCATCTCCAAGAATCCTGTGATGCATTCCAAAACAAAGCAGATTCTGATTAAATATCATTTCATTAGAGAGTAGATCACCAAAAAGAATATCAAGCTTGAATATGTTGGCACAAAGAAACAAATTATTGACATATTTACCAAACAATTACCTTGTGAATAATTTGAGCATATTTGCCAAAATCTTGGGTTTCTCCCCAAGTTTTCATTAGACTCTTTCTCTTATCTACTCGAGTAGAAATGGGGAGTGGAGGTGTGTAAAGAGTTCGTAGGATGGTTGTTTGTCAGGGGGAGTCACCCTTTTCCATTGATGATAAAGGGGGAGAGAAGATAGTAGTAAGAGGTGCCATGATTGCAAGGTGAGTACTTGTGTTGCCATCAATGCCAAAGGGGGAGATTGTTGATTAGTGGTTGTCATTAATGTCAACCCAAGCAGCACCAACGGCTACCCCGATATTGCATGGGAATTTTGACTTGAAAATTTACTCTATTTTGAGTCAAGGATCCTATATGTGGATTCTACTCATCGATATGTTTCTGTTGATATATGGCACGCCAAGTAATTCTTCACGGTTTGAGAGATATTCATGTTTGAAGTTAGTAACCCTAGTTAGTGGGATAAACCCCTATGAGGCTGTGGCATGGCACTCATAATTGGTTGTGGTCATTGAATAGTAAATAATTAATAAATTATTTGTTTCTTCTAAAACCCCTCCAACTTTTACTTGTTGAGGACCCTCTCAACTCAAGACATTCATATACATAATGACCCTCATATCCTCCTCTAGTAGGGATTTTCTGGCTTCAAACAGGTCATTATGGAATTTTCGTTATACCTTGTTCTCTACGAAGCTTTAGAAGCTAAAATTAAAACACATTTTAGCTGAAACCTTGATGAACTGGGTGACCGAATTTCTAATCTTGGTTCCCTATATTTGTTGATATATGATATGAGGAAGTTATGTTTTTTGCAGGCTCCCGAATTCCATATCAAACAGGTCATGTTGGGAAAACTGTCATAACATTCTCTCTGAGCATTGGATCCAAATTCCATAAAAATTTGCAGAAATAGGATGGACTGTAGTTTGTTGAGTAGAATGTTTAGATCCAAAGGTCACAACAGTGACACGTGGCACTTCATACACATTCGCTCTTCTGAATCAGTCTACAATCAAGTCATCATGGGAGAATGGACATAACTCTTTCTTGAATAATCCAATCTTGATCAGATCTATGGCGTTGGAAAGAGGACTTAATGGGCTACCATGGGACGAAATTTCAAGCTCTGGAGATCCGAAATTGCATATATAAAATAGATTCAATATAGAGCTCCTAGAAGGCAAGAAAAAACATGCATTCAAGGATCACTGCAGTAAGGGCCATAGATCAACAGTCAAGGGTAAGTCTCCTACATCAGGGTATGTATAATTAGTTTTTACATTTGAAATATGAGTAGCATCTCTGACATATGTTTTTTCAGGACAACTTAAGTATATACAGGGTCTCAGTTATATCTCTATGCCTCTATATGTCACAATTAATTTTGATACCACATTTCGGATGGCCTATTCTTGATACTACACATTTAATGCTACATATTCTTGATGCTACACCAAGTCTGCTAAATCTATATGGTGTTGTAAGTTTATGTTACTTGTCTTTTCATAGTTTATATAATGGTCTCTATTGTTGTACTTAGAACTTGGTCCATCACAAGTCTAAGGTCTGTCATCAGTCTTTATTGTATATCTTTAGGTCAATTTTGGATATAGTCTTGCATAGAGTCCAAGCATATATAAAGAGTGGGATTCTTTGTATATTTCTACAACAAGTCAACAACAAAAGTGAAAAGCACACTTTTGGTACCGTTATGTGCAATTTTTCATCCACGGATAAACACAACTTCCCTAGGTGGGTAGCTACACCTAGAACAACAAATTTAAAGAGTTTAACTTTTTCCTATAGAAGATAAATAAGACAAGGGACCTACTTGTTATATTTCTCTTCCCTTTTTCTCCTTTGAATAGCTCCCGCTGCTCCTTCTCAAACTAAATCCACTTGATAAGTACCTGCAATCATAAACAAAGGACAAAAACCAATCAAAGCAAGAGATCTATCTAGTATAAGCAAATGGAATCGAAAGCATTTACACAAATAATCATCAGACATAAAGACAAGAATATGGGAAAAGATGTAAACAACTTTATTAAGCAGAAGGAAGAGTTACAACCAAAGAAGTCTGATCCCATGTCACTCATCTAGCTTGAGTTCCATCCTTCATCACATCAAAATCACAACACTCCAGCAGCATAACAATACTTGCTATAATCTTAAACCTTAAAAAAATAGTATCTCCTTACAAATTCTCAAAGTCCAGCCCCTGATCACTATGATGAGTGCTCAATTTATAGGGAAATGGAGGTGTTTTGTCATAAATTGGGCATTGAATGGCTTTCCAATTTGGGATTTATTTTCCATGGAGGAAGGGATGAGAGGATAGGAGGCTATTTGATTCATTCCCTATCCAATTTTGAGCTCATATGAGAGGATAAGAGGTGGGAATCTTCTAGAATGGTCTAGAATGAAAGAATATTCCTAGAACCCTATGAAGATTTCGCTCAATCTCACCCAGCATAGGTCAAAGTGGGCCTAGGTGTTCTGCATAGCAAGCTTGAATGAGCCTAAGTGCTCTGCAATGCATTTACCTCTGACCAAGGTTGCACTGGTCCCTCAAGGAGTCATTTCAAGATGTCTTCAGGCCAGGAAACTCTCAAGAATGATGGCATTCAATGTGATGACTTGTCTAGGGCATGTAGCAACAGAATTAGGGTTTGGTGAGCCCTAAAAGTATTGATCTCAATGATGGGAGTGATGTGCCAAAATAGACCTGTAACAGTTTCCCCCTAAAGCATGAAGTCGAAAATGATAATGTCAAGTGATATGCTTTATGATGTGATGAGGAAGTTCTGAAGCGGACGGTGACCTGCATCAATTACAATACATAATATCATAATATTTTAGATTTTTTATGAATTACTTAGGGAAGGCATACCCATGCTCAGCATATAAACTTTCATTACATGTACATCGATGACCGTCTACAGATATAGACCCATGATGGGATGACCATCAGTGTAAAACCATCGTACAAATGATTTAGTACTCTCCTGAAATCACAAGTTGGATGGATGAAACTAGATTCAGGGTCTTCTGTCTCATCCAATCGTTCACTCAAGTACGAGTCTAACCATGTGAATATGTGATCTAAAGTTGAACATGGGAATACATCGTCTGATTACCAGCTAATGATGTAAGCAATTAACAAACATGAGAGAGATCGTCGATAATGATAATGATCATCAAAGTACTGTAGTAAATTCTGCATGGTATGAATCGATGTTTTGATGTCGAACACCATAAAAAATCTTTCGGTCAAAATCCAGTAATGTCAACCTATCACCAAAAGCAAGAAACTTTCCATTGATGTATGCAAGTCGCAAGGTACTGAAAGGGTGTTTCTAAGTCAGCTTCTTGGATAATGTGCTCATGTCGACAATAAGCGACTCATCGCAGGATGGCCTTGATGTATCCCACATCAACAACACGAAATGAGTGTAATGATTTTGGAGACAGAATATGACTAACGACACAAGGTTCAGGAATGGTGGTCATGAAAATGAAGGTTTATGAGTATTGCAAAGGATGAATTTAACTCAGTGACTTCTCTTAAACATGCCGGTGACACTGAAAGAATTGGAAGCATTGACCCAAAACCAAAGTAATGGATGGTATGATAGACCATAGGTGTGATAACCATCAAGCAAATAATCCAACCCAAATAGTCATAGAGATGAAGTGAATGTGTCATGTTCAAGAGCGACCTGCTGCCATAAAGTGGTTTACCCATTTTCCCATTTTCCCTAGGCATTGTTGACCAGTACCTCTTTATTTTTTACCAAGCTTAAGGAGGATAACATATTCTTTTTGTATAATTACACCCTTTAGGTGAATCCATCACTATGTGATGTTTTAACGAGTTTAGCAAAGGTGAAACTTGTTCTTGTCATGATGGACAAGTTTGTCACTATTTGATGTTTTAGCGAGTTTAACGACAATGCTAACTTGGTCCTTTTCATGTTTAGAGAGTTTGAAAAGGAACAAAAAGAAAACTCCACAAGTTATTTTTCATAAGTTTGTCTCTCAAGTTTGAAAAATCATAAAATAATACGAGAGAGAACCTATTGACCATGTTCGATCAATGTATTCATTTTTCGTAAATAATCTATCTCAGTCTGGAAAAGGGTTAAACTTATACTGAGTAGATATCATTTCCAATCCGTTAATGAGCTGAAAAGGACAAACGCTCAGAAATCTTTTCATATTTTGAGAGTTTGAAAATAGCTTAAATAGGACTCCAAGGGGGTTCCTTTTTCAATGTTTAACGGAGCTTGAAAAAGAGATAAAAGTATGCTCTGTGGTCAAAGTACAATTCACGATTATGCACGTCAAATTCATTGTATCAACTGTAAATCTATTCAAAGCAACACCAAATGGATCAAACATACCTATTTCATCGGTAAAAATAGGTAAATACTAAAGTTTATTCATTTAATGATCATAAAATAAACATAAAACAAGAATTTACCATGCCATTTTTACCATTTGATATTTACCATTCAGTTTCTACTCTGAACCAGTTTTTTACCTCGAACTTCAACAGCTGATTGCGAGAGACTCTGTGGATCATTTCTCATGTCGTCTAGACCAGGTCTAAGATCTACCTCTTCTCTTTCTTTTCATGTCATTCTTTTGCAGTTTTAGGCAAATTTTTGAGGTTTTTAGGGCCCCTGGGGTGATTATATTTCACCCTGAGATTATCACATCCTTCTACATTAAAAAACTATGCTGCATAGCACTCAAACAGAAGGGTACCTACTCTGCAGTGCACTGTCTCCTTGTCTGGTCTGAGCTGGGAGAGTTTCATAAATTTGTTTCACTTGTTTGGCCCAAAATTTCTCCAGTTTTGTGCATGAAATGGATCCTAATTAAGCTTATGGTTTGATTTCAGGCTTTGATCATATCATAATGTCTATTACTTGGTGAGAAAGAGAGCATGAATAACATGACATGGTTACCCTAAATGATCCGGGTATTGTTGAGGCCCTCAGAAACTTTGGTTTACTCAAATACATCAGGTCGTCCGAGATGAGGCAACAATTAGAACTATTGCAGTTCTTATTTCATGCATGGGATCCAACAGATTAGGCTTTTCACATAAGGGACAAAGTGGTCCCTATTATGATCTATGATGTTTACTTTCTTACTAGATTGTCAAGACGTGGTGCCCCCATTTCTCTTTCAGGATTTTTCTGTAGGGGTGAATCTGTGAGGGACTATATTCGACAGTTTTGTCAGCCAGGTACACAGCCTAGCAAGGATGGGAAAATAAACATCATGGATGTATGTGATTTACCTTTGAGAACAATACTTTTCACTATCGCAAAGTTAGTAGGTATTGTGACACTTCATCTGGCGAATAGATCATAAATGCGGTATGCGCTTGAATGTCTTGAGCCAACTGTATTCAACTGATGTGAGGTCGTACTTTCTTCAATGAAAGAGAAGCTAACAAAGGTAAAGAGTGCTAAGACGAATAATTTTAGCTATGGATCGCTCTTAATTGCTTTTACCTTAGAGAGAATTCCATTGATGCAACCTCGTCATGTAACACTGGTTGTAGTTGGTCCTAGTGATCCACGAATGTAGAGTTGGGTTGAATTGGTGGCTAGACATGTTGGTCTGTCATCAATCACATTATTTTTTGCATTCTTTAGTTGGCTTGATTGACAACACATTGTCTTCAAGGAAAATACATACACAAGGATGGATTTTCATGGAGATCCAGATTTGCGTTTACCAGTGGGCACTCAATGGGGTGCTATAGGTAAATTGTTTTTGACCAAATGTTTTTTATTTTTAAGTTTCTACATGTTTTTGTGTTTTTTATGTTTCCAAGACTAAACTAAAATCATTCTCATGCATACGGATGTTGGTACAGTTTGACCTATGGGACATCAATAGGAGGCAAGTGGACCAGTGTGGAGAAATGTTGGGAGAGTAGTTCTCCAGGATTTGGATTTGACCAAGACACTGGCAGAGTTGTAGGATCATGTAGAGGGATTAACCTTCGGTATTTCAGATCATGAGCATCACTAGGTCTACTTAGGATGATTTCTGTATGCATTTTGATTTTTTAGGTCAGATGACCAAACATGTCTTGGACACAAATTTTGTAAAAACTTTAAAACATCTATCTATTTTTACTTTCAGATTTTTCATATATGGTTATGTGCAATCCTATTTAGCTAATTATGTGAATTGAAAATTTACTTTTACATGTGTCGCAAATGTTTGTTTAACACATAGTTTGCTAATGAATCAGTTAATGTGTTAAAGTTTCAGGAAATATGTTGATATTGTATGTACTCAAAATGTCTTTCCAAAAGACGAACCCTAAGGTACATACGATAAATTGTTTGATTTTGGTCGGTATAAACGTTTGTTAGTTGCAGTATGACGAGTTGTGAGTCCAGCCTAACAATGATTCGGCGAATGCCAAGTGCAATGGCATCAGAGAGAAGTTTGATCAATGCGTTATACTCAGCGATATTGTTCATAGAACGACCGATACAAATCCCTTGAAAACTCACTAATTCGCTACTTGGAGTGAAAATGGCCCATGTTGCAGACGTTAGGTTCTGCATACTACAACTAGCACCATCAGTGTTACCAATAAAAGGTTCCAAAGGTTCCGACATATGCAAAAAATGCAAAGCGAATTACTTAACTACATAAAAATTCTAAAAGACACACTGTCACACACACATGTAAATAAAGCATATATACAGTGATTTTACTACACTCAATTAAGCATAGTAACGTTTGAGATACAACCCTTTTTGGGGTTGCGACAATGCAATTCCATCATAATCCACCAAATCATAGGCACCTTTTTCCAGAACACGCTTGATAATGTAAGGGCCCATCCATAGTGGTTCAAATTTTCCTGCTCCTGGTTTATCAGCTTCATGATCATAAAGAAAGACCAGGTCTCCTTCTAAGAAAATGTGAGGCTTGACATTTCGGTCATATTGCACCTTGATTCATTTCTTATGTGCTTCATTAGTTGATGCGGCTTCACGATGGGTTTCATCCAGATGTATAAGTTCTAAGAAACACACTTCTTCATCAGAAGTGTCGGGTAACAAGTCAATTGCAAGTTTAAGAGATGAAATATTACATTCTATAGGCAAGATTGCCTCCAGACCATACACCAATTGAAAGGGTGTGAATCCAATTTCATTCCTTACCAAGGTTCGATATGCCCACAAAGAAAAATATAAGATTAAATGCCAGTTTCATTTATGAACCCCTATCATTCTTTGAAGCATTCGCTTAAGGACTTTTTTGATGGCCTCAACTTGTCCATTAGCTTACAGATAATAAGGGGTATAACTATTATGTGAAATTCCTAACTTGGCAGTTAACTCAGTCATCATGTGATTATGAAAATGCGACCCATGATCTCTAACTATAGCCTCTGGTACACCAAACCAAGCAACCACGTGGTTGAGAAGGAAAAGTACAACCATCTCGCCACTATTGTTTAATGTAGGCATCGCCTTGGCCCATTTTGTGAAATAGTAAACGACAACTATAATGTACCCATGCCCCCTGACTGAGTGAGGATTACATGTCATCAAGTCAATGTCCCATTTGGCGAATGGTCCAACAGTGACGATAGGATGCAATGGTGCAGGTGATGATTTAGCTTTGGGGTCATAGATCTAGCATGCATGACAGCTTCTGACAGTAATAATGAAATCTTTGAATATGGTAGGCCAAAAGTAACCAACACGGAGAATTCTCTGTGTGGTAGCATAACCAGATAAGTGTCCACAACAAGCACCTGAATGGCAATCATTCAAAACTTTCTCAGCTTCCTCATGTGTAACGCACCTCCGTAAAATTGTACTGATACCATGACAGTAAAGAGTGTCGCCAATGATCAGATAATATTTGGCTTGGTATCAGATACGTCGTTGTTGCAAGTGAGAGGTATCAGGTTAGAAAGTTTGGGTCTGGAGATAAATCAATATATCTCCATACCATGGGTCAAATGACGAAATCAGGAACAAAGACTCATCTAGAATTGATGGTTTTGGTGTTGAATCAATGGCATTCGAGGGAAAGTCGCAAAGAAGCTCGGCGAAAACTAGATATTTCTTTGATTTGGATTTGTGAATTCCAAATCAAATTCCTGCAAAATGATGATCCATTTTGAGTATTTTCCCCCCAAAAATTGACGTGACAAAATATACGTCACAGGGTTGCAATCTGAAATGACAGTGGTCTTTCAGAGCAGGATATAGTGGTGAAATCTTTGTACAGCTTGAATAGCAGCCAGAGCTAGCTTTTCGACATAAGAGTAATTAACTTCTATATCGTTGAGATTGCCACTCAAATAATATATCAGATGTTCATTCCCATCTTCCTCTTGGACTAAAACCATCGCAATGGTTGTATCTACAGCGGCGAGATAAAGGAAGTAGTCATTTTGATCATTCGGGGAATACATTAATGATGCTCTAATGAAGGTATCGTTAAGAGCATCAAAGGAAGCTTGCACAACTTGATCCTAATGGAAGGGTATCTCCTTTTTCAAAAGATGAGTAAATCCTTTAGCCATTTCAACATAATTGGGAATGAACCTCCTCAGAAACTTAGCCTTCCCTTGGAGTCTTTGTAATTGTAGTAGATTGGAAGGTGGAGGCAAGTCAAGAATTGCTTGAACCTTAAGAGGGTCAAGTCGAATTCCTTCCTTAGAGACTACGAAACCAAGCAAATGACCAGAACCAACACAAAACACACATTTGTGTGGATTAAGTCATATTTTGTAGTGTTGGCACCGTAAAAATATAGCTCTCAAATGGTGCGGGTGATCTGTCCACTTTCATGAATGAGCAAGTAAATCATCAAGGTATGGTTGAACAATGTGTTTGATGTCATGGAAGGCATAGTTCATTGCCCTCTGAAAAGTTGCCCCTGCATTCTTCAAACCAAAAGGGAGTTTCCTATATGTGAATGTTCCCCATGGACAAATAAAAGCAGTTTTAGATTGGTCCTCCAGGTAGATATTGATCTAATTATAGCCGGAAAAGCCATCCATAAATGAAAATATTTCACATCTGCCACATTCATCAATAACCTGGTCGATAAAGGGAGTGAGATAAGTGTCTTTTGGACAAGCTTAATTAACATCCCTATAATCAACACACTCTCGTATTGTCCATTGTTTCTTCATGACAGGAACAATATTAGAAACGCAATTAGTAAGTGGAATAGGGTATATGAAATCAGCATGCAAAATTTTTTCAACTTATGTTTTAATGGTAGCAGCCTTCTTTGGATGAACAGGATGGAGGCAATGTCACACCGGTTTAACATCAAAATACATTTTAATTTCATGTTCAACTATACTAGAGTCAATACCAGGAATCTCCTCATGTGACCATGAAAATATATCTCGGAATTCATGAAAGACAGCACGTAAATATCATGTTCTGATGGAGAACAAGATTTTCCAACATGAATGCTTTCTACTACTTTAGGTTTGGTCGAAATATTGATAGAAATAGTTTCATCGATATTTGACAAGTTTCGCTCAGAATCTATTATATCTATAAAAACAGATTTCGAAAGAAAATCAACAATTGAAGGGTGATTAAGTTCATTTGAAAAATATTCTATACGATCTGGAAGATGGGAACGATGATGATAATCTTCCCATGGTTCTTCTTATGTCATCATTGATTGGATGATTCCTTCATCAGTAGAAAATATACGTCAAAAAGGATCAGAAGAAGTGCCATATTCTAATGAACGATCTACCCATAAAATTGGTGAATATGGATTTGGGTTCGCTGCGCAAGCCAGAAATATTGATTGCTACGCAAGCTCAATGGGGCTTAGCAGCATGATTCCATTACTACTATCAACTTCAGAACTATTGGTAATCTTCCTTAAATTAGATGAAGTGGAAGATATCATGTTGCAACTCTCAACTTTTGCCACTTCTGCCATGTTTGATGGTGATGGTAGTGAAAAAGTACCCATTAGGGAAGAATCCTTGAAGAGACCTACACCAATGTTTTGAAGAGATAGCGGGGGTCTGTGAACTAACGGAATGCTTCCAGTAGCATGTAAACTAGAGGCGAAGAAGGCGAGTTGATCAATAATTGTGATTCTGCCTTTATGAGGGAATGCAATAAAACAAAAGTATGTCAAAACCACAGCAGCCATAGCATATACCCACGGTCTTCCTAGCAAAATTTTGTAGTCAAGGGGTCTGTCAACGACCTCAACTTCAATAGTTATTGTTTTCCCCCCTAGTTCAATTTGCAGATTACTTAAAATTCCACAAGGTGTATGTGTGCTATCGTCAAAAGATTTTAACGTTATTGGTCAACGTGACAAAGCCAGTGAACCAAGTGTTTTCCAGCAATTCATTGACATAATACAAGTATATGACCCCTCATCAATAATGGTTCGGTGAATAAGATTATTCAATGCATTTACTTGAATCAGGAATGCTAATTGTGTTGGTAACTGTGGCGCATAAATTGCATGGTTGAAAACCACAAGATTGGAATCTGTTGGATAAATTCCACCAATTGTTGTCAACAAAGCCTGCTTCTTGAAGGGACAATGTTGAAGCACCTCAAGCGTCGACATAGAAGAAGGTGATTGATCCAAATCTTCTACCATGTTATAGTTCTATGTTGCTCGAGCTCGAGGGTTAAATGTTGATTTATGCACAACTCCTTTAGGTGGTTTTATTGTTAACTTTGGTGCAATAGGTGGTGGAATAGGATCAGATGAAGTCGAAGTTGAAGGATTAGGTTGATCATTGGCCTAGTGATACGATGACGATGGTTGATTTCCATAATATGTGCTTCGTTTTGACACCAAAACATCAATTTTAGGCTTAGAGTCGGATAGCATAAGCACTTGGGAAGTGTAAGCACAGTCTGTAGAAACCATATGTGTCTCTGGGTTTGGAAAAGGATCAGTCAACATTGTGGATGTACTAGAAGTCTTAAGAAGCTTTGAGACTTTAGATTAGTGAGGAAAATCTCGCGTAAAGTGATCATCATTATAGATTAAACATCGGTAATGAGGTTTCCTAGCCAAAGGAGAGGAATCAAATGATTTCTCTTGAGGGGGATTTTTTTTCTTCTTGTTTTTCCCCTTCTTGTTGCTTCCTGGTTGTTTTTCATTCTTGCCTTTGTCATATGACACGACATTAATTTCGAAAGAAAGACTGTTATCATATGCATTTAAAGTTTGATTAGAAATGGCAAGTGTTTGACCAGATGCTCTACCTTCCATTTGTGTGCTCGAAGAACCAATCACACCGTCACTGGCATGAGAGTCCTTACTCGATGGTGTTGGAGGAATAATATAGGTTGGTCTGAGTGCATTGGGGATCTTGTCATAGAGCATGCCAAACTATGTATAAATCAATTCCAAATATTGGGCACAAGCAATTACTTGCTCTTCAGTGACAACTCCACCTTTCGCCACATCCTCAGTAATAAATGGAAACAAGGATTTTATATACCACTCAGCTAAAAGCTAATCAGGAACATAAGTTTTGACCATTCGATGATGATGACGTCACTCATGAATATGATCAAAGATATGAGTAGCAATAGTTTATTTAAAGTTGTTCAATAGTTTCGTTCCAATTTCATATCATATGGGTAACTGGAAGTGGGTTAAAAACGTGCTAGCTAAAGATGTAAAGTTATCAAAAGAAGCTCATGGTAACTCAATGTCCCACTTTGCAACTGGACCAGTAAGCATTCTCTGGAAAAGACTTAGTCTAATTGAATCATCATTTAGGGAGTTTGATGAACACCATAAATGAAAATTCATGACATGGTTGGACGGGTCTTCTCCAGGATTTCCACTAAATTTCATAATATCGGAAGGTTATTTATGAGGAATCATTGGCCACCAAGGTGCATAAAGAATTGGGTCTTTGGTAAGATGATTTAGATCTAGTAATTCAAGTGTTTCCATAAAAGGAAACTATTTATTGAGGTCAGGTTGAGCATAACCAAGGTAAGATGGGATTGCCTAGGCAATAGGCCTTTGCATACCAGCATAGGGCATCTGCTGTTGGTAACCTTGATAGGGGTAAGTTTGTTGAGAAAATCCAGTATAAGGTGGTTTTTGAGCACCATGATACATTTGTTGTTGTCCAAACCCAGCATAGGCTTGTTAACCAAGGCCTGGGTAAACTTATTGTTGACCAAACCCAGCATAGGCTTGTTGACCAAGTCCAGGATGAGGTTGGTATTGCTGGAATTGTTGTTGTTGATATTGGGGCTACCAAGGTTGTTCGAGCAACTGTTGTTGTTATTGATACAACGGTTATTGCCCCCGAATGTAATCTTGACCAGGCTTTGAATACATTAAACCAGTGCAAGTCTGAGACTTTCCAATAAAAGGCAAAATGGCCTGAGGTTGTTGGACTATAGGCACAAGTGGTTGTTGTAAAACTCCCTGAGAAAGCCGAATCTGTAAACCTGAAACTTGGGGGTTTGAGGTTGAAGGACTAGCTTGCACAGGTTGAGATACAACTAACTGAGCTTGTGACTATGATAAAGTTGTAACAATAGGCATAGTAGGTACGGATGAGATAGATTGCATAGGTTGTGATGGATACACAAGCATAGGTTGAATGGGCATTGTTGGCTGCCACTGACAGACAGTCATTCCAGGCTGACCTAAAGATGACGGCATATCGACATATGGTTTCCCCCCAGAAAATGGAGGATAAGGAGATTGTGCATATTTTTCTCCATATGGGGGTAGTCTAGTGTAAAGCATATACATTGGACGGTAACTAGATGAACCAACTTGATATTGACTTGATGGGTCAAGTTGTCCAGTATTTGTTAATAAATAACCAAATAAAATTCCTGTAGAGGACATGGGTGAAGACCAAGGGATAGAAGCAACACTTCAGTGGGTTCCAAATAAAGATTGGTAACCCTATGGGACATACTGAACACCATACAAATGTGACTCAGGTGTCGTAGTAAACACCGAAGAGGTTGCGACAAAAGATTTTGTCGTAGCTATAACAGATGGTACAGTCTAGGTTGTTGACTCTGCCATAGTCAAATGTCCAAATAAATTTCTTAACGAATCAACAGGTGTTTGAAAGTAATGAACATCAAAAGGAGTAGTAAAATGAGGAGTATGAGGATAAATATAAAGTCTAGTTCCAAAATGAAATGGAGTTCTAGGTGTTTCCTCCTCAAGTTCCTCTTCTATCAAAATCAAACAAGGTGGAAGGAATTCACCATCAAGTCCATAATAGATTTCCTGTATTTGTTCCTGAGGTAAAGAGGAAGTCTTGACAGTTACGGATGTTTGAGGATGTACCAGTCGATCTTCTTCTACTATGGTAACAACTTTTGATTTTTCAACTTCAAGATCCAAGTGTTTTGGTAAAATAACAACAAGTTCAGGTTGGGCTTCTTGAACAACTTCTAGTTCAGAAGTAACTTCTGGTTGAACGATGATAGGTTTAGGATCAACTTTTGGTTGAACAGATTGAGGTTCAGAAGTAATTTCTTGTTGAAAAACTTTGGGTTGAGAATTAACTTCTTGTTGGACAACTTGGGTTACCATTTCACAGGTTCACTTCTAGTGTCCTCAATTAATTTTGGATATTCCAATTCAGTAACAGATGTACCACTAATTATAGGAGTAACTGGGGTCACAGTACTTACCGGTATAGTTGTTTCTGGTAATTTAGATGAAGAACCAAAAGTTTGTGAAGTATTGGGTTCAGTCAAATGAGATTGCTTTGACCAGATAGGTGTAGCTTTGGGCGGTAAAGACTGTTTACTCACTGTTCTTCGCGAACGATGAGGTAACCGTTGATGTTCCTGCACTATTCATGATTGATTTTATTACAAAAAATAAATAAACAAAAATGGGTAAGCTAGGAAAAAGGATTACAAAGCAACTGTGAACTACAGAATACGTCCCGGCGAACCAAGAAGTAAGGGCAGGCAATCTCCCCGAATGTTGTGTTCGGTGTATCACAATGTACAAGACGGCTAACTCAGTTACCTAAGGATGGATATCAACCTATTTAGTCCTCCCATAAATACCCAAAAGTACATGGAGGCCCAATCCATGTTAGGGTTGTCTAATGTGCAATCGCACAATGAGAGCATTCTGTTATACTTTACATACTGTAACACCGCCCTATATACCCAAAGGTACGTGGATGAGCTATGATATACTCACGTACGTGGAATGAGGTATCACACTCGGAATGTATCACAGACAAGTTAGCGACAGCTTCTATGTTTTACGACATTGGAACACATCTCTAGCCTAAAACCTCTAAATGTTTTGCATTAGGTGACAATGCTCCATTAGGTTAATTGAGATTAATTTAAAGTTGATATTGATTAAGAATTTTCCTTTCAAGGTTCACCACATGATATATTTGAAATTCCTAAAATGCAACCAATATGGTAAGCATTATTTTCATTCAATTTTGAGCAATGAAAATCTTAGCTAGTAAGGATAGAGCAATTAGATTCTTTTAATCAAAGAACAATGAGCACATGTAATGCAATTTACCTAAACTATTCTTATAAGCACACACAAAAAATTCCAATGCACAATGCAAGTTTTTCTTTTCAATTCCCTTAATGTTGAGATGAACAAAAGCAAACTAATGCACATACAATCAATCAATATTTTTGCAAGAATGAAGATTTTATGACAGTTCCTTTCGAAAGAAATGAAGACTTTTACGACACTTTCTTTTGAGCAAAGATTAATCGACTATAATCTAACTTTGACAATGAATTGATCATGATAAAGAAATCATTTAAGAAACACTAAACAATCAAGGCCAAAGTAGGGCTAGGAAAAGAAACACAAGATTGATTTTAGAAGTACAACAATCATTGATCTTTCAACAAGCAAAAATAGACAGAAATTTGGAAAAAAATCAAGTCAAATGTGGGATTTTTGACCTGGGATCAGCGCAGCCCTAAATGGGAGACTATGCTCTTCAAATCACTATCATCAAGCCAAGGGTGCTTTGCAATTCTCTATGTCCTGACCAAGCCTGCGTTGGTGCCAGAGAGGCCATTCAAGGGACTTTCAAGCACAATTTTTTACCAAAAAACACTTCAAAAAGGCTTAAATAAGATCAATGGAGGCAAGTAAAGTCTACTAGGGTGTACTAGGATGAAGATAAACTACCCGGAATGATGATCTTTCCCCGGCAGAGTCACCAATTTGTTATGTGGAATTTTTCATCTATGGATAAACACAACTTCCCTATGTGGGTAGCTACACCTAGAACAACAGGTTTAAAGAGTTTAACTTTTTCCTAAAGAACATAAATAAGACAAGAGACCTACTTTTTATCTTTTCCTTCCCTTTGTTTCCTTTAATAGCTCACGTCACTCCTTCTCGAACTAAATTTGCTTGATAAGTACCTGCAATCATAAACAGAGGATAAAAACCAATCAAAGCAAGACATCTATCTACTATAAGCAAATGGAATCGAAAGCATTTACACATATAATCACCATACGCAAAGACACGAATATGGGAAAAGGTGTAAACAACTTTATTTAGTAGAAGGAAGAGTTACAACCAAAGAAGTTTGATCCTATGTCACTCCTCCGGCTTGAGTTCCATCCTTCATCACATCAAAAGCACAACACTCCACCAGCATAGCAATACTTGCTATAATCTCAAACCTCAAAACAACAGTATCTCCTAACAAATTCTCAAAGTCAAGCCCCAGATCACTATGATGAGTGCTCAATTTATAGGGAAATTGAGGTTGTTTTGTCATAAATTGGGCATTGAATGGCTTTCCAATTTGGGAGTTAGTTTCCATGGAGGAAGGGATGAGAGGATAGGAGGTTATTTGATCCATTCCCTATCCAATTTCAAGCTCATAGGAGAGGATAAGAGGTGGGAATATTCTAGAATGGTCTAGAATGAAAGAATATTCCTAGAACCCTATGAAGATTTCTCTCAATCTCGCCTAGTGCAGGTCAAAGTGGGCCTAGGTGCTCTCCAAAGCAAGGTTGAATGAGCCTAAGTGCTCTGCAATGCATTTACCCCTGACCAAGGTTGTGCTGGTCCCTCAACGAGTCATTTCAAGATGTCTTCAGGCCAGGAAACTCTCAGGAATGATGGATTTCAATGTGATGACTTGTCTAGGGCATGTAGCAACAGAATTAGGCTTCGATGAGCCCTCAAAGTACTGATCTAAATGATGGGAATGATGTGCCCAAATAGACCTGTAATAAGTACACATTGTAATTTTAATTTGTATTTATTCATTATTATTCACTTACATGTGTTTTGCAGGCAGAGGTAAGTTGAAGGGTATTTTGTTTTATTACGGGATTGGTTTCGCTGAGCAATTTTTGCATGCAGGTAGAAGAAGATTCAACTACAACTTCAAGAAATAATTCAAGAGCATAAGTATCAAAATCAAAGGAAGCATTGTAGTGGGACATCCTTTGAAGACATGACAATCATCCGTATATTGTGAAGAAGTGTCAAGGCCAAAAGTCATCATTGTAAAGTTGTAAAAGATTCATTTGTAAAAGTGTCATCATTGGAAGAGTCATTATTGTAAAAGAGTCAATCTACCTAGAGTCGAAAAGACATTATTGGGAGGTACAGGAGTCTCTGTTGGGATGATGTCATGGTTGGGTTGCAGGTCATAGTGTGATTGGGTGTTCGATAAAAATCATTGTAAATCATATTGTATCATGGATCGTTGTCCATGGTATGGGAATCCACACTCTTGTCTCGTTTTAGTCATTATATGGTGGCACGGAGGTGCTAGGCTGGTGCATGAAGTCACCTACAGGTTGGAGCCTATGAACACTTCAGGGTGGTAGGTTGGTCTAGGATGTTGGGGCATCCATTCAATTGACTACTGAAGTAACCAGGGCATTGGGGTGTCCTTCCAGTGCGAGCTAGAGAAAAATGGTTTTCTAGAATTCTAGGAAGATGTTTCTTTCATTTCAGTTGAGGCTAAAGATTATAGATTTATTAGAAAAGTGTTTGGTGATTGACCTGGAGGGGGTTTTCACCTAAAATTCTTGCGTCTATTGTGTTCTTTTATTTACTTTTATTACTACATAAACATTAATAATAATTTAATATTAAATAATTCTCTGAAAATATTTAAAAGTGCTAATTGCTAAGGAATATTGATTCACCCCCCTCTTAGTATTTCCAATAGTACCTTGCAAGGTTCAGCTCTAATACATTCCTAGGAATGCATATTGCACACAGATCCCATCTATTATATATGTAGACATATAGAATTTTGGTGAATGGTTTGACCTTACAGATGCTTTATCTTGCCCAACATGATGCTACAATTCAAAAGAAAGTATATATGTTAATTGAAAACATTTCCATGGGTAACTACCACGTTGAGCATATATATCTATTTCTCTTCAAATAATTCAACATACTTTCACCCATGCAACCTACAACACATAGCAATGAGATATTAATACACATCCATGATAATTTTGGTCATGTAAACTACGTATGGGTGGTGTCGGAACTTAGCGGGCTCTCAACCCCAATATTTAATAATGTCACTTATGTCGAGACTAACCCATCTAGTGTAAAAGTTGTTATTGGCATAGTCGGTGGGCTTCCGCATATTATAATAAGTCTGCATGTCTTCTCCATAATAGGTGGAAAGTTGACCACCACTTTCACTACGAAGCACCAAATCGAAATCATACGTGTGTGTAAGAATCCATTCAATCACTTCTGCACTAGGAATGACTGGGAACTTGCATGGAATGTTGTGTATTCTGGACTGCTTGATATTAATGTATACTTCTAGATATTCTAAGTTTTCAGAGAACTTTTTCTACATGAATGTGTCTTTGATGTCTTTCCACATGACCTCGATGTACTTGTCTATGAAGCATTGTGTGTCTACAAAGATGGGAATGATATTCTTTGTAAATTGTACTACTTCTTCAGTGCTCACTTCTGACACTTCTTTGTAGGCCACTTGACGTGTAGCAGGAGGCATTGTTCCAACATATGATGAAAGAGTAACAATACTAGCATCTTGAACGCCTATATGTGGAAGAACATTCATGGAAAAAAAGATTAGCTTTATGAAATCCTCTATCTATTACAAACAATAGTTTACTAAACCATATTCAAAGAGTCATCAAATTTAAATATGATCATAAGCTTATTAACGATGGGACACAGATACTTTTACAGGTACGAAATATGCATAGAAACAAGGCAGGTGTATTATAAAAGAAGAAAGGAATTTTAAGGGTCATTCAAGGCTTTTAGGTGTGCTCATGTGCTCAAGAAAGAGGGAGAGATCAACAAGGGCACAGGGCACACTGACGAAGCATGAAGGAAAATCATTTCATCCCTCAGAGTGTGCTCATGCACTCAAAGATCCTAAGAGGGTTCAAGGGCGCACTCTGAAGAGACGAAGGGGTGAGGTTTAGGGCCTTTATACCTTCAAGGTGGCCACTCACGTACTCATGAAAACAAGGATGGCACAAGGGTGCATCCTGAAGAAACTAAGGGGGAAACATTCAAGCCTTCAACGTGCACTCATGCACTCAAGGAGGGTGCAATTCTTTATGATGAAAGATTTCACTCTTAAGGGAAACTTGTCTTTCTAGGCATTATTTTTCGAGATAGTTAGGCTTTGGATTCCAAAAGTGCACTCTGTCTCATAATGGCTCAAGGAAAATTTCAGTAGCAAGATAGAATGATAAGAATGATGAGTGAAAAAATCTACAAGTTTTTATAGATTTTGTCAAAATCATGACTGTAATATGAAGAGTTACAAAATATAAAGAGTCATAACTTGTGACAGTAATTTTACACTTATAGGGGAAAGAATGAACTAAAACACTAGCTAAGAAGCTAAAAATAAGTGAAACGCCAGCAAGGAAAGCAATATCAATAGCAAAAACATCAAATAAAACCAATATAATCGACATGCAAAACTTACTTGGAATGTAGATCGACAAGGAGCTTCTTGATCCAAAGATGTGTGCCCAACCCACACGAGAATGATTATGAGAAATCATGATTAACAGGGTTAATTATAAAGATATTACATACAAATTCATTCCATTCATTCTCACCACTTATCGATGAGTGAATGAATTAGTTAAGCAAAGCGAAGTGGACACCTATTTTCGAGGAGTGTGCCCACATGCAACAAGAAAGTGCATCCGTCAATTTTGAAAGGGTGCATGTCTTTGTGCTAAAAGAGTGTGCTCAAGGAGGGTGCACTAGCTGAGCATGAAGTAGTGTGCTCCAAGGAGAGAATATTTATTCAACCCGAAGGAGTGCGCTTAACAAGAGAGAAAGTCTTCGTGATCTTGAAGTGTGCTTTTGCTTTAAAAGTGTTTCTCTTGTTTTGGTTTAATTTTGTGTGCTTTTGTGTGGAAAATAAGGCTAGTTTCTAAGTTAAGAAAACTTATTACTTCACCTACCCTTGGACAAGATAACACAAGCACCTCTAAATTTAAGGTGATGACACTTAGAAAACATTGATGTAGGAGGATGTGGCACTTAATGAAAACATAAGAATATAAAATCGAACAATGTGACAACACTAAGTAGCCTGGAACGACAGTTCACGTAGGCTCCAAAATTATTGAGTTAGGAGAGAAATTTGAAGGGTCGTTATCCCAAAAAAAACACTTGGTGATGTACTGGGTGAACCCCAACTTCTCTATTTTGGTTTCATTTATGCACAAAGTGTCAATTTTCCAAGAAGTATTGCTTTAGCGACTGAGTCACCTCAGCTCCCCATTCTACTCGATTAAAGATATAGTCTTCCCTATTCCATTACTTGACATAAAACCACATAAAGTGAGCCAAATCAATTTGATCATAGTAAGGGTAATATAGAACTACGAGTCAAAGACTAATTAGAATATGATTTTTCATCTTTGGTGTTTCTTTGCTTCCAGAAGGCCCAGACAGTACCCCGAAGGAGTCACTTCAGGAACACAAGTGTTGCTTCACTACCAATGAGCCTGGACAGTACCCCAATAAAGTCACTTGCTTCACCTCCCTACACAAGAAGCCTCTCTCTTCTTTCACATTTTATTTTTCTTTCTTTTCAATAGGCCTATGCTTAGGCACTTATTATTTTAAACGAGGTGGAAGAGGGATCCCAACTTATTGAGAGTATAAGAGGTTTCCCCTCCAAAGATAGGTTTATATACCTCTGATAGTTAGCCCGCTAAATATTTTCCCTTCATCTTTCTCTACTCAAATAGATAGATGAGAAAACACTATTATCAAACAAAACTAATTGGAGGAGAAAGAATTCTAGATAGATATGGGCATCATGGTTTTGTTTATGGTTTCCCAGCTAACGGATCGTATTTTTCATCCAAAAATCATTGAGTTTAATAATGTAAACCAAATCATAGAAGAGGGTAATATATAAGCCAAGGGTTGCATGTTACGAAAACCTACCTTTCATAAAATATTAGCCACATTGTCTTGAAGCTCAAACTAGCTTTATGCAAGGACTAATAAAACTATAAAAAAAACCGGGAAAATGAAAAGAAAAACAAGAATGCAATGCATTTAACTAAGTGCAAAGTATCCTATCATAAACTAAAAATTACAGGGTCAGGCTAAGTGAAATGGAACTTCCAATGTAGCCATAGATGCTGCTCTTGAATTTTGGGTCAAAAGATGTGAGCGTGTAAAATGAAAGTTATGTACATTGCAGTGAAAGCAATAAACAACGCAAACATATACACTGACAAGTAAAAACAAAAAGTGTCAACACAAGAGTGTGACACACTTAACTGCTCTATTGAATGAAATACTCCACAACAACAACATCTACTAGGTTCATGACCATATAAGACTCGATTGAATGCATGAAGGGAATTAGGACTCTTCAAGGGAATCGACAATAGGATCGTGGAGACAACCTTTCGGAAAACTTTGACTTGACCCTCGAATAGTAATATTCCATATATATAATAGAACCTTTATGAACAAGAACTGAGGGCGGGGAAAAGCCCCAAACATATCCATACACACATATGTCGTGGGTTTGAAATTTAGGGCCTCAAGGAATAAGGAGGCTCAATCTCTAAGCACCATGCGATCAAGTGCCATGACCAAGCTCTAGGAGGTCTTGACAATGGATGGGAGGAAAATCTAGGAAGCAATGGGAAATTTTTCATCCTATAATAATTACCCAAGATAATTCGAGTAGGGGTTGGTTCATAACTCACCTAGAGTTAAATGTCAAGATAACGTGGCATCATGGGGACCTCCCATCTGATCTCAATCATTGGATTGGTCTATGCACTTCCCACTGTTAGATGGACCTCAGATAAAATTTCCCTGAAGGTTTTAAATGGAGTCTGGGATAGAACCCCTAGGACTTAATCAATGGGATGATGTGGCACAATGGGGCCAGTTGTCCAGCATTTGACATAACCTAGTGAAGGACCTATATAATTCTTATAACGTGAAACTAAACTTTACCCCATAGCAGGGGATTGGTGGGACACATGACCAATGTGTCAGATGATGGGGCCACAATGAAATGTAGAAACCTTGGAACACGACACATGTCAATCAAATTTGGGTTTTTTGTGGGGCGAAGTGGCCTGTAAATGGGTGACACATGGCACTCCCATAGGGGATCCATGTGTAAAGGTGATGTCACCCCAACACCTTATCCTCAGAAATTTCTTGTCATGTCAGTTACAACCCCACTAGAATTTTATCCCCAGGTGATGTGGCAAAGGTGGATCCCACATGTACAACTACAAGGGGAAAGCAACATGAAACATTGTAGGAGGGGTCTACAACAGAGGTATATCTTATGTGATTGGTTGAAAGTGCCCTCCAGTAGAGTTGACGTGGCAGTATGATGTGGAAACTCAATGTAAACTCAGTCACTCCTCCTTGACAGTTTCGGCGAGGGACTATAGATAAACCTGCCAGGATTTTATCTTCGGAGTGAGGTGACAGTCGGTGGCCCACACATCGTATGTTTTATAATATATATGCACTTATGGTTATGGAAGGTTGAGACACCTAACATGAATGGGTTGGAATGGGTTGGCAGCTCCCGTGTGGGGGACATATGATTTGGGTAGCCATGTGAGCGCCACGTGGTAGGTCAAATGATGTGGCAAGACATAATAGGCTAGACTTTGATCAGCCATATCTTTTAATCCGAGATTTATATTAAGGAAAATTTTATATCATTAGAAAGGTCTCAACTAGACAAATGCAACAATGTTATCTATTTTAAGTTTTGAGGAGGTTGAAAAAAAAAAACCTCATTTCCATAACTGGACTTTGGAGGTTGAGTCATCAGAGTAACTATTTCCTTATACCCTTAGTAAGGGCTGGGGATAGTAGGGGTGGGCTACACATATGCTTTCTTTTTATTTGCATTAAAACAACCATAATCATAAGTTTCTTTGAATTGGTTACAAAGAAGTTGGTTTATTATTTTTGAAATATTTTTAAATTTCTTAGAAGATTTAACTTGTATGCATGCATCCAAGAACATTTTATCTATTTATTTATGTAGATATACAAGAGAGTATTATTTAAAAAAAATCCCTTTCTCTTCAAATATCTTCATTACAAGTCCATGGATAATCCCTGACCATAATGCAACATAATATTTTTTAAATATTAGATTTTCCCCATCTCTATATATGTATAGAAATTGTTTCATTATGCATTTGTACTTAGGTCTTAAGGAGAGATCACATAGTAGTTGGGAAAGAAATATATCAACATACTAGTTTTTATCTAATTTTATATCACCATAAAATTTTACACTAGTAGACTCAACCAAGTTCAATAGTGGTAGCGGGTCTCCTAGTCCTGCACCTTCTCTAAAGATATTATCTATATTCCCTCAGGGTATTTATGTCCACCAATGTGTCGAGTGACCTATGAATTCCCAATTTAGCCTTGTAGCTCACATGCTAAAAAATAATTTTATATTATATAGGGATTTCTAGGTTCTTGTCCATCCTTCCCATGCATGTAGTGCCAACATGATTTCTATGAGGGATTTACAATTGAATTTTGTGATAGCGCCTAAATCATTTAGAGAGTTGAAATGGTGACATTTTATTTAGTGTTAGTGTGATCTAGAGGTGGCATTTCCTTTTTATTAGAGGCCAACAAAATGAGAGGGTTTGTGAATTGGTATCCCATATCCTTATGTATGATCTCTTTCATCATAATGCTCTTTTATCACTCATATATCTGATATTTTTTATTTTATTTCCATCCACTTCTATTGTAATGCAAAGAAAAAATTTGTATGCTTTGGATATTTGGTTTTGATTGTTTATGAATTATAAATAATCCACTTCACTACTAGTATACATTTACAACCTTAAGGACTAAGTTAATAAAACCTTATTTTTCCATCCAAATACAAGAGGCTCTTCTCAATCAATCTATCCAAATACAATAAGGAAAACCCTAATGGGAAGGATTCATAGTATGATGAAATTCCCTAAAATTCCAATTACTCTTCCTATGAAAGGACTTCTTGTATGGAGGAAAAAACTTAAACAAACAAGGAAATCTACTAATTGAATGTTGGAGACACAAAGGGAGGAGTAGGAGGAACCGCATGGTATTTAATATAATGAATAATCAATTATATTTTGATAACGCAAGATACACTGGCAGATGCCCCCATAAAGCTCTATTTTCACTAGATAACTCTAATTTATTTTTCTGCATTCCTTAATGAATAGTAGAGATGTTATTTTACAACATTTTTTTGAACACATGATAGTTTGTAATTTCAGTAATTCAATTTTTTTGCTCCAATGAGATACAGTTCTCCTATTTCTTTCTATAATAAAGGAATTGTTGAAAACTTGACTAAACTAAGAGGGGGGTGAATTAATTTAGTGTATTCGTGGAAAAATTTTATTTTTCTTTTTAATCTTTGTCTGTACTATTTAATGAGTAGCATAACAACTTATGAGCATTAAATTTAATATACAAACAACATGTAATAAGTGAACCACAATATCAAATAGACAGATAACAACAACATATATGAACACTAGATATAAGTGGAAACCCATAAAGGGATAAAACCATGAATTTGTTATTGATGTGTTGTAAAGGCAAGCTCCTACTCCCTTATTACATCTAATTTTACATAGTCTTCAACCTACAAGAGATCGCTACTTCAATTTCTTCTACAATCTTCAACTTGTAAGGAAGCTCCAACTCCCACAAATGTTCTATAGGTTACAACCCACAAGAGGCTCATACCTCAACAAGATCCAACCTATTATTTATCAAGCTACAACTTGAAAGTAGACTACAATCCCCTAATATATAGAAGAAACAATATCTTGGTTTACCTAATCTATAACTCTATATACCTCCATCTCTATCTCTGCTTCTTCTTATCCCTAAATCCGCTTCAGATCTTCTCTATATGTGTCAAGTTGCTGATGAACAACATCTCAATTAGCTCTCGCATTCTCTAACTCTCTAACATGAAAGCCTTCCAAGTTCACATATTTTTATAAACAAGATTTGATGGTTGTTGGTATTCCAAACATGAATGTGAAGTAAAAATACTTGTCTCTTTGCATTCCACTCATTTGTTTCACACCTTTGAGATTTTGAAGATTAAAACAATGTTAATGGTCCACCAAATATTATTTAAAAGAAAATTATTAGCCAAATATGATTTCATAATCCAAAATAATTCCAAGAACATGTAAATCCATCCCAACTAGGCACAACAACAATGCACCTATGTTTATTAAGTAATGCACCTCTACAACACCTTTAACTGAGCATATTTCCAATGAACATTTGAACATAAACTAAATTGAGTGAACGAGAACCATACTATGTGACTAGGAAACCTTAAGTTGGCATAGGAATACTTCAACCACTTCAAGCATTTCATTAAATCCGGCCTAATATATCGTGTTGTTATACAACATACCTTGTTGTTTAGAAACACACATCAACAATCTCTACAATGATACCTTATCCTTTGCAACATCACATCACCACATACTTTTCCTTTTCCTTTTCCTTGCATCACAACACACATTAGCAGTCTTTGTAACGTTCTATCATTAGCTTAACAACATATCAATCAATCTTTCAACAACATAAGGTCTCCAGTCAAGTACTTCGAACACCCTTTGCAACATACCTTGATGCTCTGCAAGCATAACAACCAATACATCAACACAAACATATCAATCATACCTTGTTTTTCCTCCTTTGTTGTCAATTACAACAATGCCAATAGGAATTTCATCTAATCTATCATGTTCTAGTTATACATGATGATCTAACTATTATCAGAAGGTAATCTTATTTCTGAAATCTTCCTAGGACTAATACTTGATTCCTTTTCCCTTGGGAGTGATGGTCGGATCATTTTGATTACTGGGTTAGAAGACTATACAAAATTTATAGCTAGAAAGGGGTCTGCTAGTTTATTCAAATATAGAAATTTTTCCCTTTTCATTTGTAGAGTAACCTTCACGATGTCTCTATTGATCCCTTATTTTATCATGGATATGTTGTCTACATTTTCTACATTTTTTCACTTCATTGATGATCACACCTTTCAAAAGCATATATGTTTACTGGTTTGGAGGAACGTGGATTAGTTGTAGAGATCTTGAGAATCTTATTTCCTTCCCAGAGTTAGAGATTTCAATACGTATTCTTTTGGGTTCCTCAAGAATGTTACTAACTTCCATGCTCGTATACTTCTAGTTCCATTCAAGTGGTAGTTTGATTGATGTAAATGGAAGGATTATGGGATATATATTTCCTTCTTCCGCCACCATGACTTCACTTGTGCATTGAGATATAGATTTTATCAATGGAGGCATTGTGATGGTGATGTATCTAAGGAAAACAAATTGGAGTTGGGAGACATGGAACTAATTGGATATGTTGAAAACATTTACCTAGATATAGGCTTGTAATTAAGAGTTAATACGTGGTTAAGTTAAGCTAAGGAATTTTTTCAGAAAAATGGATTTCCATACTAGACCATTGTGCAAAGGGTTCTCAAATCCAACTATAAGACAATCTCATAATCTTAAAGGTCTTGAATCAATGATACAAGAGGGACTAGAAATATTTAGGCTAGTTCCAACAAGAGGGTTAGTATTGAATTGAATGATACCAATATGGACACATTGATATCCTTTCTTCAGACCAAATTCAATATTTGTAGGTTTAAGTATGGGGGGGTGGTAGGCATGTTTATGCAAGGAGACAAGTATAATGGATGAATTGTCTCAAACCCTTTGGAGATCTTTGAGATTAAATAACTTGGCTTCATAAAATTTAGAAACGGGAACTTTAGGTATAATACACTCATTTGGTATGAGACTATATCCAAAACAAGGTCATCTTGAGTATTTTTAAAAATAACTACCTCATAATAAATTTTCTTTAAAGCCATGATAGTAGCATGTTATTATAACTAGAATAAAGTAACTACAAAACTAGGTAAGAATAATTTCAAAGGAAAGTACCTATCTTATAATTTAGAAATATCAAAATTACTCTTAATATGGCTCTCTTGTTAGGCCTTCAATCGAATTGTGGAGTCCCCAATAAATTCTCTACACCTCTTTGAACTTGAACCTTCATTTCTCAACAACTCCCCTTTCTAGGTAATTAGCTCACATAACTTGGCTCTTATACCACTTATGAGGAAACAATATAGACAAGTGGACATGAGATTATATTAAAATAGAAAGATAACATATTTTTGGAATAATTCCATGATACATTATGATATAGATCATAGACACGAGGGTTTTCTTCAAGTACCAACTATATTTCTTGAAGAATTTATGAACATAGTGGGAATAAGGTGAACCAACATAGCTATGTTCTCCAAGAACTCACACACAAATAGATATACAAACTCTATACTCTCTTATTGATCCAACTAGATACTTTATTACTTTATGAAAATAATGGAATAAGGTTAACCAACCCAACTATGTGCTCCAAGTGCTCAAACATAGAAAGATAGATAGACTTTAGACTTTTTAATTCCTTGATTCCCAAATGAAAGGAGAAAATCCTTATTTATAGGAATTACAAATGGTTCTCACTCATATTTAATTGAACATATATGGTAAAATCTCATTGGTGCACTGGGCAACCACACTATAGAGAATCTTATGAACTAACAATCAAAGGCATGCAAGCCCAAACTGAGTGATTCCTACAGATCTGAATTATTCCTGTAGTATCTTAGGTCAATGTGTGATGAAAATAGTTATAATATATTGGTATATCTTTTTTTATTGTTATTTTTATAATTCAGAACTTTTATATATTTTATTTAACCATCATATCCTACAAATTGTACCCTATATTCTAATTTAGATATTGACTTTTTATGTATCAAAATTCTAACATTGACTTCTACTAACTTTTCCTCTAAAATTATTGAACTATGTTGACAATTATCCAACACATATGTCTAGGATATTCATAGAGAAATATAATGTTATGCTCATATTGATCATCTTTCTTCCCAATTCCCCTACAAAACCATGGTAGATCCCTTAGATTCTTTGCCATCATTTTTTTTTCCCTCTCATTATTAACCCCCCTTGAACAAACTAGTTTTTCTTCTTTCAGCCACCCTTTCATTCCCAAAATATTCCAAATATTCCTCTAAAGAGCATAGTCTATAACATGAAAATCAACATAATAGCAAATGAAAGAAGAAAAAAAACACAAAATAAACCAATTAAAATAATAGATAAAATAGAAAAGGTCTACATTAATAAGGCTTGCAAAAGAGCTTATTAAAGATTTAAAAAAAAAGGGTTGCAATTTCTACATTTAGAGGAAGATGCATCATTGGATGAAGAATTAACACAAAAACTTGCCAAAATCTCATAAGGACCCCAAGGAGCCAAGTCAAGGGCTAATTTATTATGCTCCCTTTTACCAATAAATAAAAGGAATCACAAATTAAGTAATTGTTTCCATATAAATCATACCCAAAGGATAAAAACCATACAAGTTGGATGCTTAGATAGACACAAGGGCTATTGTTTCTTATGCTAAGGCTATAGAAATCCTATGCTACTTATATTGGGAACCTATACAAAAAAGCGTAAGATCTATTAATGGATAAATTATATTTATTAATAAGTTCACTAAATATTTCCCGATATATGTTACTGTTTTGCAATGTACTCTATAATTTTATCAATATAACATTGGTCTAAACATTATTCTCAATCGATATTTTGTGCAAATGCATATTCCCTTTAATCTCGGGAAAAATGAAACTAACATCATGATTGGAGACATCCTTACTAAAGTTCCTAGTAATAATTCTTACCAAATCAGGATTCCAAATACTACTAGATGCACTGCTAAACCAGAGTAGTCAATTGACAAAATCATGAAAATAAAAAGGGTGGTCAAAAATATAGATCTACATCTAGACTAGGTGCTACCTCTAATTGTGAAGAAAATAAATGTAAATTGTACAATTGAGGTCCCAAGTGATTTCTAGTCAAGAGACCAATATTTTTTGGACTTTTCATATACATATGATTTTAAAGGATTCCCACATAAATCAACTTCCATTCTAATGTCTCTAGAAGAACATGATTACTATAGAGAAGAATACAAGATTTGATAGAGAAGAAGTTGATGAAGAAAATAAAAATCCTATGGGCTTCCCCGGCCTTCTATGTGAACAAAAATTCAATGCAGAAACAAGGTAACCTTGTGCTGGTCTTAAATTATTAAAAAAAAAAAAAAAAAAAAAAAAAAAAAACACTACTGCCACTTAGGTGTCCAATATTGAACAAAGGAGTAACGTCAAAAAATCAAAGCATGTAATGTGTTTAGAAAATCCGGTATAAAGGGTGGATTTTTTTGGCAAGTAGGAATAAAGCTAGAGGATAGGTTCAAAATATTTTTTTAGTTCTTCATGGCTAATACCAATGGAAATTCATGCCTTTTTGGATTAAGAATGCTCCATTAGAATTCCAAAAATAGATGGAATATGTTTCCAATGATTTAATATTCATTACTTATACATTGATGATATTCTTATTTTCTTGAAAGATCTGAAATAACATACAAAACTAGAAATAACATCAAAAAAAAAAACTAGTCATATTTGATACAAAGATGGAAATTGTAAATACTAGGATGGAATTTCTATGTCTTATTGCAGTGAAAGGAAAAATCCAATTTTGAGATCATGTGCTACAAAAAATTGTTGCATTCCCTAATGAGATTGGAGATAAGGTTTCTTGGTGCACTGAACAACGTTAGGTACTTTTAAAAACGATGAACAAAAGTTGCAACCTAATTTTAAAAGAGATTGAAAAAATAAGTTATCCCATGGACATGATAAATGAAAAAGGAAATCCACATAATCAAATACAAGGTAAAAGCATTTCCCTCCCTTAGGTTACTAGAATATCATCTTCATTATATCCTAGAAACATATTTTTTTGATATTTCATGATCAAGAGTATTGCTCCAATGAAAGATAAGTAGTAAATGTGTATGTATGCATATAGAACATTGAAATATGTAGAAAATAGGTATCCCTCAAGCCACAAAGAAAATATAACTATAAAAAAGAGCGTAGATAGATTTAAATTCTTCCTCAAACCTATGAAATTATAGTATGCATAGATTTAAATATTATAGTAGGTATGCCACAAAATGAAATACTTTTAGAACAAAGAAATAACAAAATATTCAAATGAATTATTTGGTTTGATGGTCATAACTTTAACATACATTATAAGCCTCAAAACGAAAATAGAATTATTGATATGCCCGTTATAGAATCTTCTATAAACTCAATATTCATTAAATCCATTATACTAGAAGTGATCCGGATTGGAGCATTATATTATTTTTCATCCATATTGATGCTTTTAGAGTGGAAAAAGTGGAGGAATTATCTCACAAGACCATTTTTACTGATAAGTCCTAGTTTGGAAAATTAGGCTCTCAAACCTTCAAGAAGCAATTTGACTTTTTGGGGGTAAAACTATGTTGCTTAAGTTTATAACCCACTAGTTATATTCTACTCACATATATTTTCTAACAAAGCAAGAATTGCCTCAATCAAAATATATGTGAAAAAATTATGCCACCCAAATCAAGAAGACCTTCCTATTTTGACCAATATGATTCAAGAGGATGTCATGTCAACCCCCATTATTCATGGAAAAAGGGATAGCCATGTGAACATGATAAATAACACTCTAGAATATTCTATATTGAAACTCTAGTTAATATTTGAAGGACTCAAACTTAACCACTAGTAGGCTATCGAGTTGTGTCATAACTAGTACACTAGGAGGAAAAGGGGTTTCATTTTATTTGAGTGCATTTTGTTCCACAGATGAGAAAAGTAGCCAAGAGTGGATAAAGAGAGAAAACAAAGAGGAATTTAGAATCAAATTACAAGAATGTCTAGAGTTCAATAGAGATTGTGCATGTCACATTCAAGTAAGCATGAGAAAAGCACCTAAGCACAATTGAATTAAAATAATGTCTAGATTTCAATAGGATTTTTGAAAAATGGTCATATAATTATGACATAAAAAAATAATTATAGGTATGTTTCTAGTAGTACAGACCTCATATTCCATGTATTAGACCATGAACAATATAGGTTAGGCAGTAATAAGGTGTATATATGTAACTAGGATTATGGTAATATTTGCGAGACCAATAAATTAATTAAATATAGAATATCAATATGGATAGTTTTATATTACTCTATAGTTACTATCCCCCTTCCTTATTACTTTATGGTTTAGTATTCATGTCAATACTTTCACTATGTGATGATCCAGAGTTATAAGGTCTCTAAAAATACGTAGAATTAAGTGTTGACCTATTTGAAGGTGCCCATCATTATCACTAGTATTATTTCTGTATAGGCTTCCTCAAAATCAGCATGGATTTAGTTTTGAAGACCTACAAACTAAAGAAAAATGGTGGCATGGTCCATCATGGTTTGTTTCCAAGTTCATGCAGGAATATGGACTACGCGAACACATGGATTCACCTTTTCATAGAGGATTTTGTCAACTTCATCCAATGGCCCCAAATTTCTTTCTTGCCGAATCTAATTTTGCAAATATGTAAAGTACCAGACATCTCCATCTTTCATACTTATATCTTAGAACATATTGAGACCATACCCTTGATTGAAGCATGGTGGAGCAATATGTCCTCTTTGTACATAAAGATAATTGTACTATAAAGTAATTGCTAGGATCTAGTCCCCATATGAATGAGCCTCTAAGGGATGACATATCTAGTGGTTGTCCCCACTAGCCCATATCTAAGAATAATTCAAATATATACAAATTATGGATTCTGAGTTTTCATGCCTTCATTTGTCAATTTATTGGACTCTCTCTAGTGAAGTTTTCTTGTGCACCAAATAAAGTTTATTTCATGTTGTTAATTAAAGATGATCAAAATAAATTGTAATTCCTTTAAATAATTCTCCTCCCCTTGCATTTTGGCATTAAGGAATTAAATATTCTAGGGTCTATATGTATGTGTCTTGAGTTCTTTAATGTGCAACTAGGTCAGTTTGTGTTATTCCCATTTTGTTCATAAAGTATTGAAGAACTTCAGTTTGTCCACTAAGAGAGTCTAAAATTTGTCTATATGTTAGTGTATGAGTACTTGAAGCACACAACTAGGTTGGTTTGTCTTATTCCCACTATGTTCATAAAGTCTTCAAGAACTCTAGTTGGTTCTCAAAGAACACACTCTTATATTTGTTATGTATTATAGCCTTTTGCCACAAATATGTTATCTTTCTATTTTAATAAAATATCGTGTATCTTTATCTATATCTTGGTATATATGATTGAGTATATTTGATCTTATTTCTTCATAAGTGGTATCAAGAGAGTGGAGTTTCCACTCAATTTCAAGGAAAAATCTAAGATATTCTAGGCTAAGGAAAGAGCGGAATAAAAAGAGAGGGTGAGTCACTAGATTAATTAAGGTTTTAGATATTTGATAGATAGGAATTTTTACATGAGCACTTAGATAACTACATGGAAGAATGTTAAGGACACTTATCTGAGTGAGGTGAGAGAGGTATGGAGATGTTTTAAGAATAAAACTAGATGTTTTATTAAGATTTATGAAGGGAAAAAAATGAAATACAAGTATAAAATAGGAACACAAGGACAATGAAATTGAACTTCAATTAATAAATAGAAAATGTTGAAAACTATTTACATGAAAAATGAAAACAAACTAGCTCAAGCAGTGGTATCTTATCTCTGAGAAGAGATGTGATATTTACACGCATTCCTAAATTGTGCAATAAAAAGAATCAGAGGCTCTTTTATCATGAAAAAAAAGTAAATTATAAACATCCAAAACCCTGACCCTAGTAGATGAAGCGCCAAAGGCTTATGGACCCTGATGGGGTCAGTTGGATCAACCTAGATTAGTCCTCTCCCCTTAAGAAGCAATGATCCCCATTACGTTGAGTGTCTTCATGAGATGGGGAAACTTCTACTAAATGTGGTCCCTAATGAACCACCTACAAGGAGCTAGCCTACTGGCGGGTGTTCTTAATATGTGTGTCCATGATCTGATCAGTTGTGGCATTTTCAATGCAATCTGGGTTGAGCTCTATTGGTTTCAAATACTCAGCAATGTCTGATATGTCCAACAATGGTGGAAAGTATGGTCAAAGCTAGTCCACATTAAATATTGGATGCAGGCCAATGAATGGGGGGATATTTAGCTCGAAACCATTGTTACCCACAACCTTGGTGATGGTGTAAGTATTGTAACGGATTGGTTGAAGCTTCTGATGGGATCTTATAAGGTGTTCCTTCTACAAATACAACCAAATCTTATCACCCACTTGAAACTTATATGGCATCTGGTGCTAATCATGACATTGTTTGTACTTAGTATTGGCCTTATGTAAGATATCATGAACCTATTGATGGATGTACTGAATTCATTCAATAAACTTGGTGCCCTTTTTAGCTTTAGATTGAACATGTGTAGATTTTTCCTATATAGTTGCACGGTTCGGTGCAATATCAATGGGAAACAATGGTTGAAATACCATGCCCACCTGAATGGTGCTATCACTAGTTGATGTATGGAGAGCTATGTTGTAGTTGTGTTCAACATAGCGGATACTCTCATCCCATGTTGTGGGTGCTTGGAGTTGTAAATTCATAAAATGTGCATGATCATCCTATTGAAAACCTTTGTCTAGCCATGAGTCTCAGGGTGGATGGAAGTTGACTTAGTGATATTGGTATCCAACAATGACCATAGGCTCAACTAGAATGTGTAGAGGAACCCGTTATCCTGATATGATATGAAGGTGTGTGATATTCCAAATGTCCCCACACATGTTCGAAGAAGAGCTTGGAAGTGGCTTTTGTCATGATACTCTTCTTACATGTAGCTAATATGGTCATATTAGAAAATTTAATAATGACCACAAACATGCAATCATTACCATGCCTAGTAGAAGGAATGCCAAACATATAATCCATGGAGATGGATTCCTAGGGTCATATAGGAGTAGGCAAAGGGTTGTATAGGCCTTAGCTCTTAATCGTTGGTTTGGAAATTTCACAGTAGTGCAGGACCTGATATATTTGCAACATCCTATTGGAGTTTCATCCAATAAAAATACTTCTGCAATATTACCACTGTCTTCTCCACACCAGAGCTCCCCGATACCCAACTATAATGTGCCTCCTAGATAAGCTTGGCATGCTCACTTGAAGGAAAACATATGTGTCCCGGGTAGCACAATAGTGCATCCTAGAGGTGGAAGTCTAGAACATGCTTTCCTTCCATCAACATCTAGTATGTGCGAGTGAATTCTAGATCATTGTTGTATATTTGTGGTTATCCAAAGGTCTTGTGCCCACAAGAGTTGAGAACGGTGGTCAGTTTCACAATTGTGGGCTGACTAAGGAAAAATATGACATGATTAGTGCTACCCTTCTTGTATTTAATTTTCATATGGAATTTTTCTATATATGTGGACCATTTTTTATGGTGATCATTCTATAACTTCCCCTCTATCTTCATACATTGAAGAAGCCAGTGATTCATGTGGATGATTGTTTCCTTCCTCGAAATATAATGTTTCCATTGTCGGAGACAATGCACAATCGAATACATCTCCTTATCATAAGTGAGGTATCTCCAGACAATATCAAAGAGTGTCTCACTATGATATACCACTGTTAATTTTTCTTAGGGATATATTATTCTTTGCTTTAGGTAATTGCATTTCATTATTTACATATTGAATTCACCCCACAACATCATAACATTATTCAGAAACATATGCAACTATATATAAAGAACAATATCATCATCAGTGAAGTGGAACATAAAGGAACAATAGAATAAAAACAGTCACACATGGAGACACCAGGATTGGTAAGAGACCAGGGAAAAACCCCACATGGGGAAAACCCTTTCAAATTATTATTCTTATTATATTTCCATTGAATGTTTGAGAAAAGAGAGAGTATAATGATCCATATCTTCAACCACAAAACTATCCATCAAAATCAACTAAACAACATCCAAGAGATGAACCCAACAATTCTAATAATCAAAACCTTGATTCAAAAGCATGTTATTAACTGTCATCAACTATCAAAATATGTGATCAATAGTCAAAATAAAAACCTAGGTTCCAATTGCGTGGAGAGAGAGATGTGAGTGTGACAGAAACCCTTCAAATGCCCTCATAGGATTGTGTGCCTGCGGTTGCAACCAAAAATACCATGTAGCATCCTTGCGGTTGAGAACCAAAATCCATAATCACGTGTGCGAGATTTGAACCCTGCAATTTCACACCTATGCAAACCAACCTCAAACCTGTGCGAGCCAAGACAAAAAAATAAAAATGGTTGATGATCTCCAAATGAGGGTCACTTGACTTGGATTTATATCCATCAAATGGTGTCCAATTTCCTTTTGGGCTAACGTGTCCTTTTTGTGCACATGGGGGTTTCCATATTAGAATATATATTTTTTTCCTTAACCAAATTAAATTCTTCCAAGGGCTAGTAAGGGTCTTCCTTGATGAGGAAGATTGTCTAAAGGAGGGAATTTGTCCCTGAGCTACCAAAATTAACACTCCCTCTCAGCTAGGGAGAAATTACCCACTGCAACATATGTCCCATCACAAGTATCTCATCATCATCAAACGTCATCTTTCTTTATGTCTGGTCATCTCTACTTATATTTTCTCATCCCTGCATATCTCTACTTGTGTTACTCGATTCATTATCTCTTCTCATATGTTGAACACTCTCGAATCTAAAATAAGAATAATTTGACATCAGAGGGGAGTCCAAGCTACCAACATGTATTCATCGGAGAGTCATTGCTACCACTCAGAATCATTTTCTAATAGGGAGCCCAATACTATTACCCAGGAAATATCAGAGAGCTTATCAAGGAGCCCTTCTCAGCCTATAACCACATCGGGGAGCACATATCAACCTGGGATCCAATGACAATGAGGAAGTTCCTAAGGGACACTCTCACCTAAAGTCATCTCATAGGGGAGCATACGTCTTTGACCCTATGTCAAGCTATAGGAGAGATATAATATTTCATCCATCCTATTTCTTATTGATCTTCCTAACAATGACCCTCAATATTCATTTGGTATAACACTTGCATCTCTAACTTGAGTGGGATGCCACTTACCATAAGAAGTAAGGATCGTGCCTACCCATTTTCCATATGACTGGGAAAGACAGATTCCATCTAGGGTATACTTTGTATAGACCAATATAGGGAGCAACATCTTCCACCATATCGGTGACAAATAGGGATGATACCCTATTATCGAGAGATCCTTCAACCCCAGGAGCCCTACATCTCAATTCCTCACCCCTGGGAGCTCATAAAAGGGGGAAGAGTTGGCTCATTGTCCTCAATCAACCTTTCTCTTTCTAGATAAAAAACATATCAATGTGCTCATATCTGGAATCATATTAAATGACTCACTAAATAGCTCAATCTTACTGCCTCATATATTACCAAGAGCAACAATCCTTTTTTCCCCTGTTCATGTAGTGTTATAGGCCATTTTGTCATATCCAATCAGTGAGCCTCCTAATTATATCAATCAACATCCTTTTACCATTTTCATCATTCTTTCACAAATCCCTAAGCATGTACCTTTCATTTCCTAGAATTTCAGTCCTAAACTGCATCATCTGAGTTAGTTTGAGGACCAATGCTCCTTGTAATCCTATTAGGGTACAATCACTAGTAGGTTGCTCTATTATGGCTTGTGTTGGTCACTAACAGTTTGCTCCCCTTTGCACCTACCTTGGTTATAGAAATTTAGGAGAATGATCGGGATTCTATAAGTTCCCCTTCTAGGAGTTTCCAAAAGTTTTTACAACTATTTACCATGGATAAAACATTCGTATCTTATCCTTCCCTACATTGGATTTTTCACCACTTATTCTTTGATCCTATCCCTCCATCAAAGGTGGATCTCTTACCTTATATTGGTAATTGGGTAAGAACTCCCAACTTACCCTACTTCTTTATATATTCCCCGCCTTCTATTTCGTTGGGGGTTGGATTTTGGAGAGTGATTATGCCCTTATGTTGTTGTAGTGAGTGGTAATCATCTCATGCATTTAGGGGGGTTGGAGGTTCATATTGTGAAAAGGAAAGGACAATTCAACAACTTGGAGGAGTTCTTATACAAGATCAACTACTACATATGGTTGTAATCTTCTTCCATTTATATTTGTGCAAAGAATTCATTGTTTTCCTATATGTGATGTTGCTATTTCACTTATTTCAATACCATGTTGATCTATTGAATGGAGTACTTATATGATACTATGTAGACCTCATAGTTTCTTTCCTTGTGTTATCTGACTATGTAGGTTATAATTTTGGCAATCAAAGTTGGATTGGAGCTTCCAAGCTTAAGAAGGAGATAAGTGTTTGAAGAATTCCAGGTAGGCGTCACTTTGTAATATATTTAATTTAAGGAAAATCATTAGTCTTCTTGTCTCTCTATTTTTCTAGTTTAGCCACCGACCTAGGGGAGATACTTTCGTCTTCAATTGTAAATCTCGTATAAGAAATTGGTAACTCCAATGGGGAACATAGTATTCCCTTGGTGGTTTCCTTTTCCATTGTGTTTGATTACCTCCTTGACATACCTTTGTTGTATCATCCAACCAAGAACAGACCTAGGAAGTAACTTCATTGAGCCTTTTTTGCAATTTTTGTGTTGTAATTCTCTCTCTCAGGCCCAACGCACACCCTATGCCCTTGACAGGGTGTTGCACCTCAACCTAACCCACTTTACACTAGCGTTGCAACGCACTGGTGCCTCTTCTACACCAGCATTGCAACGCACTGGTGCCTCTTCTACACCAGCATTGGCCCTTGTTTTTTCATGAACTTAGCCTTGGTTCTTGAGCCTATCTTTGGTCAGCCTACTTTTAGTTGAACTTCCCTAAGTCTTTAGTGTCTTGTGGTCTCTCTAAAGCCTCCATTTGGTTTGCATTTGTGTTTTTTGCCTTTAGTAAGAATTGGTTTTGATTTTTATTTATTCTTATCACTTGGTTGCTTGCAAACTTTTTTTGTTTGGTTGTTGGTCACTTGGATGAATTGTTGTTCTAGTCCTCATTATGAAAAGTGTAATTGAATCAGTAATTGAACATTTTCATCTTAGTTTTCTTCATCTTGAAAATTATGTGTGGTCAAAAGAAAAAAAATTCATCGGCATTTAGGGTTTTTCATGTGCATTAGCATAGGAAAAGTTACATCAGAAAGGAAATTGCATCTTGCATATTGTGTGTTGCATCTTGATTGTTTCTTCCCTTCCTTAGCTAGATTTTCATTGAAAGAGAAAGAATTTCTATTTTCTCATGCTATACTTGCATTTTAGGATATTCAGGTGACATTCATTGTGATCCCTAAAACTGAAACATATTCAAAGATAAAAAATAAAATTTATTGAATCAACCTAAGGAGCATTTGTAACATTAACGCAAACATTTAGAGGTCTAGGCTAGAGACATTTTCTTGCATCGTTAAACTAGGAGTTGTCATTGTTTTCTAGTGTTTCGTCTTGGGGGTTAAATATTGTTCCACATATGTGAGTGTATAGGACTATATTCCATGTACCTTTGGATATATTGGTGGTGCTCCATGCACATAAAGTACATGGGAACGCTCTCATCGAACAATTGTTGATTAGACAACATTACTACGGATTGCACTCCCACATATTGTCACATATATTTTGGGAGTCCCCAATAGGTTGTTCTCCATCCATAGGTAAATGAGTTTGCACCTTGTATATTATGATACACTAAACATAGCATCTAGGGAGATTGGTTTCTGTATGTTAAGTCCTTGGTTCACCAAGGTGTATATTGCAGTTCACAGTTGCTTGGTAATTTGTTATGCCTAGATTACCCTCTTTTTGATTTATTTCTTTTTGTGTTAATATAATTTATTGTCCAACGTGGAATAACAAAATCCCCCTCCCTATCATTTGCGTAGAATCCAAAATAAACCTCCACTTTCTCTAGAGGCTACTCCTAACTATCATCCTATACATAATCAAACGTAAATTATAGAATCAAGAACATCAGGAACTTCTTCTAGCCCTCCACCAGCTATTGATCAATCAAAATCATCTGTCCCTTTGAGTTTTGAACCCGAGATTACATTTGTTCCTGTTGGTGACACTGACACAATTGAAACAAAATTCCCTCAAACTTTGTTACTTGAGATCATTAAATCTGATCTCCCTGAGTTGGAAAATTTGTTTCCTGATTTTATTGAACCTGAGGAGCCTCATCCATCTTTACCTGAGTCTTTGGTACATTCCTCCTCTCTTCCTTTGTCTCAAACATAACCAAAATATCTTAGGCCTAATGGTGAGCCTCTTCCATACAGACTTATAGGTATTGAAGATATCCCTCAAGAAGAGATTCATCCTTCTACTCTCGTTCATTCGGAAGGAATTCATTTTTATCAAACTGATCATCTTACATCTCCTCAAACTTAGACATTATCTCCTTTACCTAATTCTTTGGGCATACCCGTGGATCTCTCATGGAAATATTCATTGGGATTGTTAACCATGACTGGAACTGATTTGAACTCCTAGCTTGTATCCACCACTATGGTTGAGACATCAAGTGTCACATCCTCATTTATGTTTGTAACAACACAAGAAGATCATTTGTATGGTTTCTCATCTGTCCCACCTGAATATCAGTCATTATCTGATACCTTTTCTGGTGTGGCTTCCAGTCCTTGGACCTCGCCCCTGACATCCAATTCAGGAATAAAGTCGGGTACTTCTCTTATGAATTCCACATATTCTACTCCTATTCCTCCATCTACACCTACAATAAAGTAGTAGGATGGACCATATATCAGTGGGAAAATCTACCCTCAAAAATCCAACCCTCCTTCTATTGGGTACCCTCCATCCGGACCGTAGTTGTCTCCATCATCCCCTCCTCCCATGGAAGGGGGCAACCTATTGTTGGTATACCTCAATATGGTAATTCACCTAGTTATAGTCCTCCTTATCCTAGAATAGATTCAGTGTCTGGAAACTTACTTTACCCGTACAACTTGGCTAATATTGGGATCGATTATTGAATCCTTAAACTATACAATCTTTATCGCAAATTCCTACCTATCCGAAAGCACCTCAACATGCTCAAATACATGTGAACCAACCTTTACAGCCCATCCCAATGGTCTCTGGTTCTCCCTAGATCTTGATTCGTCAACCTGTATAACATTCCTCACCTTCTTAATCGCTTGTGCAAGGTGCTCCTCAAGTTTCGGCAGGTCAAATTCTTGAAAATTTGACACAGTATCAATCAAACCCGTACCAAGGGGTAGTGCAAACCTTGATCGAGCAACAATATGGATCACATAAAGTTCCTTTTCAAGGCCAGAAAATCCAAACCCATATATTCCAGTAGCTTTATCACCATCCTGGGACTGGGAAATAAACCCACTTGTATGCTGGTTATCAGAACCCTCCATATTCTAGTAACCAGGTTCCTTATTCTCATAAACCTCCTTATTTAGGAATGCAAGTGCCTGTTTCCCAGGCTATCCCTTCATATCCAAGTCATCTACCTCTGAAATTTAATCAACAGTTTCCTTTTGTGGCTACTCTTGAATTACTGGATTTAACTCAACTTACTAACGATCCCATCGCTCATTTGCCATGTTGGTTGATTATTCCCACTAAATTTCCTTCTTATATCCCAAATTTCAATGGGAATCTTAGAGAAGACCTGTCGATGCATGTTATGATGTATCATCTATGGTGTTCATCCAATTCACTTAATGATGATTCCATTCGACTCCATAGTTTCTAATGAACGCTTAAGTGTACCGTAGCTAAATGGTATATTGAATTCCCTAAAGCATCGTTTCATGACTTCAACACTTTAGCCACTACCTTCCTCGCACATTTCTAGCTTCCCATCAGATATGAAACTGGAATGGAACTATTGACTAACTTCAAACAATCAAACTCTACTCACATTTCAGATCACATTCATGAGCGGAGAACTTGTCACCGGTTGGTCAAGACTTATGTTCCCAGTCAGTCGTTAGTGGAATGGTTTATCAAGTATCCGTTAGCTCCCATAACAAATTTCTAGTTTCCCATCAGATACGAAACTGGAATGGAACTATTGACTAACTTCAAACAATCAGACTCTACTGACATTTCGGATCACATTCGTGAGTGGAGACATCGTCATTGGTTGGTAAAGACTTATGTTCCTGATCAGTTGTTAGCAGAATGGTTTTTCAAGCCTCTATTACCTTCCATAACATAAAATGTGGTCAAAGGTGGAGTTGTGACCAAAGATCAAGTTATTTCATGCTCATTATTTAGATCTTGGTGTATACCTAATCGAGCATGCTCTATGATAAGATACCAAATTCTCTGAGACCTTTGAATATTGTTCTTCGTCCACCTAGTAAATAATCTCATGTTTCCGATGACATTATATGTTATGTTGGTGAGTAAACCATATGGTATTTCTCTTACCGCTCTTGTACAAAACCCTCCATCTCATCCTCATGTGGCTTCTGCTTCTGAGATAAAAATTCTCATCTAATAAAGGCAAGTCTCAACAACAACCTAGAAGTAAGAAGAAAGGTAAAGGTAAGAAAAAGAAATATTCCTCACCATAGGATAAACAAACAAATTCGTCTTCCGATGAGAAATGCAAGCCTCGATACCCATGTTTGATTTGGAATGAGGATCATTTTACATGTGATTGTCTGCATCGTGCTGAAGTGATTCAGTTCCTTAAATCATCCACATGTCCTGTTGTGTTGACCAACTCGTTTCCTAATCAAGAGACCCATATGGTTATCTGGGATGCCTCTTCCTCTAAGACAGTTTTGATGCTTTCCTCCTCAAAGTTGAAATCTAATGTCATGGTGGCCACACAGAATAAGGACTATGGTAATGCGAATCCACTGATCGGTTAGGATACTAATCAACCTTCTAGTTCAACACCACTTTCATTTGATCATGTTCCACCTCTGGTTCCTATGGAATTGACTATCAAGTCTTCGAAGTCTTTTATCCATAAGTCTTCTTTCAACCCTCATTTGAGAGCCGCTCAAAATTACATTATAGTTGAAGACTTGGCTCAATCCCTTTTGGCTATGTCAACTCTTGAGGTGTTGCAAAAATTCCCTACCCAAAATAAGGCCTTATTGTCAGCTATTGATATGTGGATCCATCAGATTCCAACCTAGTGGTTTTCTCTCATGAAAACTATACCCTTCAACTTCCGACTCAGTTATATTTTATGATTCAGGTCATTTTCCATGGAAATAACATTCATCATTTTATTTTGGATGAGGGATCCTCAACCTGTATCATGTCCTTGTCTTTGTGGAAGGTGATTGGTTCACCCCAACCAAGTCAATCGACCACCACATTAAAAACCTTTTATGGAAGGACATACAAACCTTGTGGGATTTTTAATTCCCTCCAAGTGGAATTAGGGGGAAAATTCGTCTCCATTGAAGTAGAAGTTATTGATGGACCTTTGGATAATAATATTCTACCAGGACATACATGGTTTTATGTCATAGCTATAGTCATTTCAACTTACTTCTGAATGATCGCCTTTCCTCATAAAGGTGGGATTGTGGCCATAGATTAGCTCACATTTTTCACCTTCGATTATAATGTTACGAGAAGTATCCCTCTTGTAGGGGAAGCCCTACATTCCTATCAATGGGTTGGAGTTGGTTTATTCAAGGATTAAACACTTACGGGAATTTTTTAACTCCCTCCTCTTCCTATTCCCAGCTCCTCCACCTCGGTTTCTTATATCAACATGATATCATCATCTACGATCCTAGCCCATCCATGGGTTTTCCTTAATGAAAATGACATCAAACATTTTGGCAACCGAATGTTTATTAGCCTCGTTGAGAAAGCTTACGAAGCCATCTTCTCGGCTTTTGCAACCTATACTTTTTTTTCAATTAAAATGGGCTTATGAGTTAGTAGATCTCGATGGATTTCCACTAACGCAGACTAGAAATGGGTTGTGCCTCAAACAATACTATGCTTGATCCCATATAGATGTCAACCTCTCTCAAACTACATATTGGCTATGTTGATGGTTCTAGTCGTAGGACTCAGAACCTATCCTCCGCAGTATGGGCTATCTTTGCTCTGAATGGTGAGCTAGTGAGTATGCAAGGGATTTGCATTGGTCACTCGACTAAAAAAATCATTGAGTATAGCGTAGTGGTTGAGATACTCTCCGATGTTATTTCACATGGTATCTATTGTATAGTCATCATCCTTGACTCGCACCTAGTAGTACTACAACTTGCGAATATCTATTCAGTGAGAAATCCCGCCATCATTCGCATGGTTTTGAGAGTGCATCTTCTAGAAAGACATTTCGATTTCATACAATATGAACATATTTATAGAAATTTGAACATATTAGCAGATTCCCTAGCTAATTGTTTTTTATATAGACATTTACAAAGAATGTCAATAACTTTCAATTCACATCACAACATATTGAAAAAAAATAGGAACTAAGAAACATTGTATATATATATATATATATATAATAGTATTTGTTTTGAAAAATTTGTGCCCTATGACACATATGGCTACATCACCCATATAAAACTACATGCAAAAAATCTAAGTAGACAAAATCAATAGTGCTCATGATAAAATGACATTGCACGAGCTAGCTTGTGCAATAATTGACCAATATGACTAGGCACTCCAATTGTGTGTCACTAAAGTTGGAATGGAAGTTGATCAACCATGGTCTCATCAATCTCCTGTGTCAATCCTTCCATGTGGCGCTCCACCTCTAATAGGATCTCTGCTACATCAAGATCTCGTAGCGCATCTCGTCCTACCGCAATGACCTGTATTAGTCCTGCTGCCTCCTCATGTCGCTGTCTCTCTGGGTGATGGAGATATATAGCACCCACTGGTCGAATAGGTCTAATGTCTCCATGAAAACATCAAATATTTAGTCTCGAGAACATAAAAACACAAAAACAAAAAATTGTAAAACTTTCAAAAACTTAATGGTCGAAGTATCTTACCTGAAGCATCCCATTGCTCACCCTCAGGAAATGCAAGCTTGGGATCATCACAGAAATCCATCTCTGCATAAGGAAAATCATCGATAATGATGAACTGCATGTGTACCCACCTAGAGAAGGTTGGTGAAAATTTTATTGCTAATGGGCCTGCATGTCGGTGCATATGGTTTATTCACCTCCTCATTCGTGGGGTCCTCAAAACGATGGGTTCAAGTACAATCTATTGAGGTTGCAGTAGTGGTACCCTCTCTAGAGAAAAAGAGACTAAGCTCACACCATAGCTAAATTTATTCAACTTCCCCTCCTTTGCTTTAGTAATTTGTTCCTTCAAATTAACTAAGGCATCCTTACCCCGGTTGAATATTTTCAGCTCTAGAAACTTTATCGCGTACTACATGTATGATTTTCTTACTACATGTAGTTTTCAGTTTCCTACCAATCTTGTGATAATGAACAAGATCGTTCTCAGAGGTAATTGGGTTACATCCTTTATGCTGATCTTTTCATCCCTAATAGGAAGGGATCGATGCCTGAAATACATAGCAATATAGTCTTTCACTGTCTCGCTGCCACCTCTTCCACCTAGAAGAGAGACAGGGGCACCTCGCTTTGCCAATCCTATCAAAAATTAAATATCCTCTACCTATATCTGAAGAAGTTTCTCCCCAAACCTGGATGCATGTGCCTAAATATACCATTAATGAACAAGGTACTTTAACATCTCCATTTGTTGCCTCATACTAGGAAGCCAAAATAATTTTAATCACCCATAATTTTTAAGAGCCTGGATGATAGCACATTCATTTGCCACATTCAAATATTGTTCCTCATGTTCTCTTTCTCACCATATGAATGTCATTTTGTGCTAATGGATACCTGAAACATCAACCAGGAATCCATTAGGCTCTTTTCCATGCAAAAAGCTTGACAAAAATTGAGGAAAAACTGAAAGAAAACTTACAAAAATGTACCCAATGCACCCCAGTAGTGTTTACTAGAGTGTTTCACCTCTACTTGCATTGTTTCTCTACTTCGGTACAACGTAGATTTTGAAACTGGGGGGGATGCGTTGGTCCTAGAGCCATTTTTATGAACCCAGTAGGCCTTAAAACCTTAAAATGTTTGCATGAAAACACAAAAATGGACAATATAAAGATAGATAAAGTTTTCAGTTCCTACCTAGAAGCGATGGCACTTGAAATGGTTCCCCGGATTGGCCGCAATTAGTTGAATAAAATCGAGGGTAAAAGGGCTCCAAATACTCATTGTTGAAGGTAAAATGTGAAATGGTAAAAATGACAAGTCATTTTGAATATTTATGGTCATTTTTCTCATTATTTTATTCATTTTTAGTATTTTGACCTAGATATGCTTCATTTTTACCATGAAACATGTATGTTTAATCCTTCTTGTGGTGTTTTGAGCAGGTCGGTGGCTATTAGTAGGTTTTCATTATGTTTTGAACAGGTTACTTTGAACATAGAGTATACTTTTATCTCTTTTTTGGGCTCTTTAAGCCTATGAAAATGGAACCCCCTGGAGTCATCTTTCAACTCTTTTTAGACTCCCAAAATTTTAAAATATTATCGAGCACTTATCTTTTCGAACTCGTAACAATAAATCAAAATACGTCTACTCAATATAAGTTTAACCCTTTTCCGGATTGAGATAGACTAGATACGAAAAAGGAATACCTTAGTCAAACATGGCTAAGAGGTTCTCTTGCGTATTGTTTTCTACCTTTTCGAACCTAAGGGACTACCTATGAAAAGGGACATCTAGAGTTTTCTTTTTTGCCTCTTTTTCAAACTCTCTAAACATGAAAAAGATGTCAATTTTTACCTTCATTGGACTCGTTAAATCATCAAACAACAATGGACTTGTCAAACATGATGAGGACAAACCACTCCCTCTTAGGGTTTGTTAAATATACTCGGAGGGGTTCATCGGAAGGATGAACTTATAGATCAAGCATATGTTATCCTCCTCGAGCTTGTTAAAAACTAAAGAGGTACTGACCAGTATGGTTGGGGAAATTGGGAAAGCATGGGATTCCATTTTTCTAATGGCATCGAGTCGCTCTTAAGCATGACACTCTTCCACTTCATCTCTGTGGTTGTTGGTTGGGTAATCTATTTGTCTTTTGGTTATCATGTTGTTTTCAAAGCCTCCATTTCGGTTTTGGATGAATGTTGCGAACTCCCACTAGGAGAATTTTCAAGTATAAAATGGGACTCCTAAGGAAATTATAAAATAACAGTGGAAATAAAAAATAATATTATATTACATCATCGAATTTTAGAGGGAAAAAATAAAAAACTATTTTTTCAATTCATGTTTTCAACTTATCTCCCTATGGGTTTACACAAATTTCGAGCAGAAAAACTTGTTAGATGCAGAATTTGATTCTTCATCTAGGGAGTACCCATTTTACATACTTTTGATGGACATTACTACATGAAAAATGAGAAATACATGAAAAGTGTGATTGCAATCACATTTTCTCATGTATTTCTCATTTTTCCTATAGCAGGGTCCATTGAAAGTATGTAACATGGGTAATCCTTGGATGAGGAATTAAATTTTTCATCCAACGAATACTCTCACTTGAAATTTGAGTAAAAACTTAGGGAGATAAGTTGAAAATGAATTTTTACTATTTTATTATCTTTTTACTTTTTTACTCCAAAAATGGTGAATCACCCCCCATGGTTGACATCATGATCTTGAATCCTATTGGTTCTTATAATATTTATTTTGGTCACACATTTTCTTAGGAGGCCCATTTTAGTCCTCAAAATTCTCCTAATGATTCAGTGCCACTGGCGTGTTCAAGAGAAGTCATTCAGTTGATCTCTACTACAATACTCTTAAGCCTTCATTTCATGTCATCCTTTCCTGATCTAGTTCCATATCATCATCATTCTGGTCATTTTGTGCCAATCATGATACTTGTTTCATGTCATTTATGGGGGATACATCAAGGCCATCCTATGACATGTCGCTTCCTGTCGACATTAGCACATCATCTAGAAATTTGAGTTAGAAACACCCCCTAGTAGCTTGGTGCTTGCATACATCAATGGCAAGTTTCCTCGCTCTTGGCGACAGGTTTACATCAATGGCCTTCGACAAAAATATTATGTGGTGTGTTTGATATCAACTCTTTTATTCACACCATACAGATTGTACTATAGTAACCTGAGAACCATTAACATCATCGGTGATTTCTCTCATGTCTGTTAACAGATTACATCATTTACCAGTAATCAGTTACTGTCTGCCATGTTTGACTCCATCTCATTGATTCACATGGTTAGACTCATACATTGGTTGGTCGTGTGAATGGGATAGAAGACCCTGGATCTAGTTTCATTCATCTGAGTTTCAATTTCACAATTATAAAAATATCACAATGTATGATGGTTGTGATCATATAGACAATCATCCAGTCATGGGCCCACCAATTGCATCTGTGGACGCATATTTTGATCATTGTACATGTTATGTTAGCTTGTGATCTGAGTATGGTTATGCCTCCCTCAGCAAAAAAAAAAACTCATGTTGTAAATTTATTGTAACAGATGAATCTCGTTAGTTGTCCTAGATCCCTGCTTGTCACAAGTTAAAGCACTTCAGTCATTAGTCATCATCTCTAACTTTGTACTTTAGGGGGCATTTTGTTATAGGCCATTTTGTTACATCCAATAGTGAACTTCCTAATTGGATCAATCAGTAACCTTTTGTCCCTTTTCATCATTCTTTCACAAAGCCCTAAGCATGTACCTTTCATTTCCCAAAATTCCAGTACTAAATTGCATCATCTACACCAGTTTGAGGACCATTGATCCATGTAATCCTACTGGGGTGTGTTCACTAGCAAGTTGCTCCACTATGGCCTATGTTGGTCACCAGAAAGTTGCTCCCCTTTGCACCTGCCTTGGTTCTAGAACTCCAGGAAGAATTATTGGGATTCCATAAGCTTCCCCTTCTAGGAGTTCCCAAAATTTGTTTCAACTACTTACCTTGGATAAAACATCCAGATCATATCCTTCCATAAATTGGAGTTTTCACCACTTATCCTTTGATCCTATCCCTACATCAAAGATGGATCTCTTATCTTATATTGGTAATTGGATAAGAACTCCCAACTTAACCTACTTCTCTATATATTCCCAGCCTTCTATGTGGTTTGGGGTCGGCTTTTGGAGAGTTATTTTTGCCTTATGTTTTTGTACTGAGTGGTCATCATCTCATGCATTTATGGTGATTGGAGGTGCATATCGTGACAAGGAAAGGACAAGTCAACAACTTGGAGGAGGTCTTCTACAAGATCAACTGCTACTTATGGTTGTAATATCCTTCAATTTATATTAATGCAATAATTCATTGTTTTCATATATGTGATGTTGTTATTTCACTTATTTCAATACCATGTTGATCTATTTAATGAAGTACTTAGATGATACTACGTAGATTTCGTAGTTTCTTGGCTTGTGTTATCTAAGTGTGTAAGTTCTAATTTTGGCAATCAGAGTTGGAATTGGGGCTTCCAAGATTAAGAAGGAGCGAAGTGTGTGAAGGATACCAGGTAGGCCTCACTCCATCATCTATTTACTTTAAGGAAAATAGTTATGTTCCTTGTCTTTCTGTTTTTCTAGGCTAGCCACAGGCCTAGGGGAGATACTTTTGTCCGCAATCTTAAATCTTGTATAACATGTAGGACATTACATCAAATATTATGTTAGAATAAATACATGTCACAAAAGGATATTGTATTCATCCTCCTTCTCACGAAGGCAACAGTCATAAGCCTAAGCTTGTCTCATACAGCAACATTGTATCAGCACAAGGATATATCTCAGTCCCAACAACATATTGGATTTCTTCCAATCAGATCCCACTTTTTATTGTCGTAATGTATCACTTCCATATCTAGAACCTGCTCCAACATCTCTTCAAAGGGCTTCCTCAACCAAATTTCCCCACAACTAGCCATAATATCAACAATGTACTCAGCCTTGGTCATTCTTAAAGTTATGGACTTCTATCTCATCCAAAATATCATGGAATATCTAGATGTGCTCTTGTTAATATTGTTTCCAACCCAATGATCTATGCATTCATGCATCCCTATAAGTATATCTCATACCAATATTGATCATCCCATACATATATCAAAAATGTGGTTGGCAGCAATGCAATGTGAATTAAGCGACTTAATGATGAATTGAATCAGGTCATTTTCTACACAACATATGTCTAGATGGGTGTTATAAGAAACATCAATGCTTTAATCAACTATCAGTTTCCAATTCAAGCTCAGCCAAAACTCAGCATAACTTCTTGGAATTTAATTCCATCGGGGTGTCCAAGGATTTTTATTCCATCATGCAAAATAAATTTATGACATTTTTTCCTTCTCCAAACTTCTAATCTCATAAATTATTGCATCATGCCAAGGTTCTCTATCTCAATCTCAAAGGCCAACTCCCTCTTACTTTTATCATCAGAGGCTTCTTACCTGCCAAGAATAGATTGTCAACATATAAAACCAAAATCAAAGACATACCTTGGACCACTTTCGAAGTAGAGATTCGAATCAGCACATCTTCCAAGCTTCACCAGGTAATTATCAATGTGGACATGCCAGGATCAAGAAGATTTCTTCAAACCTTACAATTTATTCTACAAACATAATACTGACCAAACCAATATGTTCAACCTCAAAAAATTAACTTTGTGCAATAAACTCAACTAGTATTGTTTATCAATCCTTAAATGAAAAACCAAAACTAATATCAAATCTATAAATGTTCCTACCAGTATCAATATCAAACTCTTTAGTCTAGGAGCCAGGTAGAGCTCACACCTAAATATCAGGTTATAACCTTATCTATTGTCATGCCAACAACTATCATTTAGCAATATCAAACTTCATCAGGCCATCCACATAATCATAGTATGAATTATTTTTGTCCCTAGATGTGAATGCATACACCAAGGATAAGTCTTATAAGTGTTATCCATTTATGTTAGATCATCGCATATTGAATCATAATTGTTTACACTTCAACCAATGTGTTAAGTGTTAATGATGCCAATACTAAATCAATATTGAATACCAATATTAGTCACTAAAAGTCATTATGCCCACATAACATTTTCATTTCATAACACGAAAAATCACCATTATCAAGTACCAAATCAAAATAACTTATTATCATTGTGAATTCAATCAATCCATAATCCAAAACATATCTATTAATTGTCAAGCATCGTGAAAAAATTCCAATATTACTCATCTATACTAAGTCAATTCAATAATCCAAATCTTATCAAACCCTTGCAACTATTAGCAAATATTGTCATATACTAGCTCAAGTGATCAAGTTAAGGAAAACAACATAATGATATGCATATATCAATCCCTTGCAAACACAATATTATCCAAGGAATTCACATTCTCTATAATAAGCCAAACATTATGTAGATATTAAAAGATTCCTTTCTCATAGAACTCTCCATCATATGTTCTTTGTATGTAGGTTTGTCATATTTTTTTTTGTGTCACTGGTATTGTGCATAAGATTTAGTTTTTTTGTCCTACAGGCTCAACCACACCCATAAGCCTTCTTTTGTGTGATTGAGAGGCTTATCATTGCACCCTTAAGCCTTGCTCCTAGAGGTTGGGGCTTGAACTAGGAGAAACCTTCTCTGCTAAAATAAAAACCTGCCAAAACCTTTTTCCACAACATCATATGTTTACTCATGTCTACAATCCTTCCTTCAATAGTAAAGTGACTTATTTTCAAATAATAATATGTATTGAAATATCATGACAAGTTTCTCACTCTAAATGGGAAGCAACTTAAGTCATCATTATTCAAAACATCAACCTATCTATCATAAGACTAGCATGCATTAGAAGAATTGTTAGATCGTGAAATCAAACTATATGCATCATAGTCATAAGATATTAGCATTAGCTGATTCAACATCACATATTAACATGACATCAAACTTTCATCAAGGGTTAGTGTCATATAATTAGGGAATATGAAAATTGTACCATCATACTTCAAGGATCATAATCACTACGTCACTTCCTTATCATATTACTTAATCATCAAGTCAAGGCATCCAACTTTGTCATACTTATCAAAACATAACCAAGGTCAAAAAGGATATCCTAAGCTTCAATCTTGTTGTTACACTTTTTTCATCAAGGTCACCATGCTTATCACAAGCAATATCAAGTCACAATATATCAAAATGAATGCATCTAGGAAATTCATCATGTCTAAAGTGTAAAATACTTGCAAAATATCAAGAGCACCAGCATATCATATGTGCCAAAAATAAAACTTACTTTCGTATGTAGGCATGAGTCATTTATGAAGGTGACATACCTTGGGGATTAGTTTTCCTTCCAATATTGTAAATGAAACAATACACGATATATACCTCGAAGTATTCAGATACCTATGAAATTTGTAGTTCCTCTTTTTCATTGGTAGTTGTAGCACTTTCATATTGTAATTTCCAAATGCTACTTTGAAAACTTCCAAAAAAAATCCTCGGGTACTTCTTTCCTTTTCCAGCACCAATTCTTTTCTTCCTGCACTAGTTCTCTTTCTTCCTACACCTTCGATGATCCTTAATGAGGATATGCTTACCACATCTCATCTAGGGGTTAAAATTATTCACATACTCAAATATTCATGCAGGAAGTATAATAAAAACAAGAAATCTAATCAAGAAATAACATAAATATAAATGGTACTTATCTTCCAACAAGAAGTGGTCATCTCCCTCTTGAACCAGCCTTTAAGAGATATTACCATCAATTATCCATGTAACAATGTTGCCTTCAATATTATCATCAACAACCAGGCCTAATTGAGACTAACCAATCTAGCCTTACATTGAATATGTCACATGTGCTAGAACAAAAACCCAAGCCTTTATCATATTCCAGGGTTTCTTCCAAACCTAACCTCAAGATAACCATCAAACCCTAATAACCAAATTTCCTAGGTTTCCTTCAAACCCTAGCATTATTTTAGGTCTCCTCCATCTTATCTTGCTTCCATCAATGGTGTCTTCATAGGGGTGATCTTAATGACTTTTCTTCATCCCAACTTTGAAGCCATGTTAATTTTTCTTAAGGCTATATTATTATTTTCTTTTGATAATTGTGTTTCATTATTTACATATTGAATTCACCTAAAAACATCATAACATTATTCAAGAACATATGAAACTATATAGAAAGAAAAATATCATCATCAATGCAATGGAAAATAAAGGAAGAATAGAAGAAAATCATTCACACATACAAACAACAAGATTGGTCAGACACCAGGGAAAACTCCAAAATGAGGAAAACCCTTTCAAATTCTTCTTCTTATTAGATTTTCATTGAATATTTTAGTAAAGCGAAAGTACAGTGATCCATAGCTTTGACCATAAAACTATCCAGTAGAATCAATTAGACAACATCCAAAAAATGAACACAATAATGCTAATAATCAAAACAATGATTCAAAAGCCTACAATCAATTGTCATCAACTGTTAGAATCTATGATCAACTATCAAAATCAAACCCTAGGTTCCAACTGTAGGGAGAGAAAAATGTGTGTGTAGTTGAAACCCTCAAACTACACTTATAGGCTTCCATGCATATGGTTGCAACTAAAAATATCACGTAGCATCTCTGCAACAGAGAACCAAAAAACATAATCACATGTGTGAGCTTCGGACCCTACAATTTTGGACCTGTGGAAACAAACTTCCACGAACCAACCTTAGACTTATATGGCCCAAAAACAAAAAAAGAAGAATGATTGATGATCTCAAAATGAGGCTCACTTGACTTGTATTTATATCCATCCAAGCGTGTCCAATTTCCTTTTGGGTATACCTATCCTTTTTGGGAACATGGGGGTTTCCATATTAAAAAATATTTTTTTCCTTAACAAAATTAAATTCTTCCAAGGACTAGTAGGGGTATTCCTTGATGAGGAAGATTGTCCAAAGGAGGGAATGTATCCATGAGATAGAAAAACTAACACTCCCTCATAGCTAGGGAGAAATTACGGATTGCAACATATATCTCATCATGAGTATCTCACTATCATCAAATGTTTTCTTTTTTTATCTATGCTCATCACTTCTCATATCTTCTCCTCCCTACTCATCTTTGTTTGTGCTACTCGGGTCATTATCTCTACTCATATGTTGAAAACTCTTGAATCTAAAAGAAGAAGAATTTGACAACATAGGGGAGTCCAAGCTACCACTCTCTATTCATCAGGGAGTCACCTCTGCCACCCAGAATCATTTTCCAGTGGGGATCCCAATGCTACTACCCAGGAAACATCAAAGAGCTTATCATCAGGGAGTCGTACTCAACCTAGAACCACATCAAGGAGTACATCTAAACCTGGAATCCAATGATAATGAGGAAGATCCTTTGGGACACTATCACCTCAAATCGTCTAATAGGGGAGCATACGTCTTCCACCCTATTTTGAGCAATAGGTGAGATATAATATCTCATCCATCCTATTTCCTACTAATCTTCCCAACAATGACCCTCAATAGTCATGTGGTAGAACACTTGCATCTCTAGCTTGAGTGAGATACCATTTCCCAAAAGAATTAAGGAACACTCCTAACTTAATCGGTTAACACCCATTGGCCAGATGGGTGGGAAAGACATATTCCAATTCAGATATACTCTGTTGTTGTAGCGGCTACAAACACCCTCCAAAATTTTTCCTTAGCTTCATTTTGGAGCCTCCCTACCAACCATCCTCTACAACATGTCTTGCACCGTCAAGCATATAGGCTTCAGTTGTTTCTTAGTGTCTTTTCAGACTGTGCATGTCATTTTGCATGACTCTCCTCACAAGTTGTCTTTCCAGACTTAGAACATGTGCTCACTAAGTAGATCCCCCGGAAAATTAAGAAATTATGGAGGGGAACCAGCGTTCCCTCTAGAAATTTCACAAATCAACTAGCCAGCCTATTGAGCTCAAGAATTGCACAAATCAATCTGTCAGGCTTCCCTCATAAAATTGTGCATCTCTGGAGGGGAACTAGCCTTCCCTCCAGAAATTGCGCAAATCAGTCTGGAAGCCTCCTGGGCTCCAGAATTTCCCAGAGAATTCAAGTAGTCTTCCTCCATAAAATTGCACAATCTGACCCAGCACTACTTCTCATCCCAAAATTGAGCAATTGTGGGAGGCAGTCACCTGCTGACCCTAGAAAGTGCACAAATTAGCCTGGAAACCTACTAGGCTCCAGAATTGTGTAGAGCAATCAGGTAGTGTTCCTCCAGAAAATTGTGCAATCTGACCCAACACTGTTGCTCAGCCCAGAAATTGTATAATTATGGGAGGCAGTCACCTACTGACCCCAGAAATTGTGCAATCCCTCTAGGACATCTAGCCCAACTCAGCCCAGGAACTGTGCAAGTTTTCATCCCAAGATCGCAGACTGATGCATGTGCCTTCAAGTTGACTGATTCCCTCCGGGACCGAGCAAAACTGATTTGCATGCATGGGCTACTCTTCCCAAAATATCAAAAAGCAGCATGTAAAAGGCATCCCTAGATTTAAGGATCTATTTTAGAAGTTGGAGGTTACATGCATAGATCATTTTAAAAACCTCTCACCAAGTGTCACTTTTTCCTAGATTTGTGGCATGCGCATCATAACCTCGATCTTATCAAAAATCATCAATCAAACGCTACATAGCTCATTCCTCACATCAACCCTATAGCTCTGGCATCCCATATTACATCCAGGAGTCTTTGGCACTTTCATGTTAGTTGTTTCAGGGTAAGTCTTCTTTTCATGTCTTACACTGTGTTTCTATCGGTTTTTGTGTTTCACTTTGTGTGACTATTGTCTTCTTGATTTCAATGAGCGCTTTCTGTCATTTTGATATATGTTAGCTTGTATAAGCATTGTTTCAGTTTTCCTTTACATCTCATTGTTGTCACATGCATGACATTATTTTTGCACCGGCGATCGTCGTTGTGGCAACTCACTTCACACACATGCATGCTTTCCTATTTTCTGAATCATGCACTTACTTTTTGCATGCATGATCATTCACTCTTGTTTACACTCAGTATCACCATGCATTCAGACTTCTCATATTTTTAGACGCTCATCGACGGGTCTAGGCTGCCTTATCCCGGACCTTGCCTTTCTCGGCTAGCATTGCACATTTTTGGAAGTGAAGGCTCTACCTTGTTAAAAAATTATATATTACAGAGCATTGGAACACATACAATATTGCAGAAATATAAACAAAGAAAATGCATAAAACAAGAGAGACACAAATATACGTGGTTCACCCAGTTTGGGCTATGTCCATGGAGAAACAACCAGTCCTTCCTTTTATATTATCCAGCAAACTGAAGAGATACAACCTCTAGCAGATCCGCTGAACACCCTCTTCGCTCTCAATCTCCTCTCTCTTTCTCACTCAGAATACAAAATCTACATAGATGCAATACAATTCCCTCATATATAGTGAGGGGTTGCCTTCTAGGGCAAAAAACCCTAAATTAAACATAACTTCTACTGTCAGATCTCTGCCTAATGAACGGCCCAGATTGACTAAAAATTACTATACTTTTACAAGGCAATTTTACTTGTATTCTTAGCTTTGGGGGCGCTACCCCCGAAACCCCCACTATGGGGGGGGGGGGGGGGCCCCCCCAAAGGTCGCAGCCACCCCCCAGACCCCCCCTGTAGGGAATATTTTACGAGCGGTGTTGCCGCCCCATTTTGAACTGGGGTCCAATGCAGTGATACCTTTGAATACAGAAGATAATCAAGCTCCACACCCAACAATCTCCCACTTGGAGACTGATTATAGCAACTCCACCGCTGCTTCATTTGTTGTACAATGAATCCTCTTTGGACCTGGTTGTTTCTCATCTTCTTCATCATACTTGAAGACCAATTGAAACTAAGCAGATTCTCAGTTTCTCCCTGGTTACAACTTTTGTTAGCATATCTGCAGGATTCCAGCTAGTGTGTATCTTTTCCAGCTTCAACTCTCAATCTTCCAACACTGATCGTATGAAATGGTACTTGAGTTGTATGTGTTTAGTCCTGGAATGAAATGATGAGTTATTTGCAAGATGAATGGTACTTTAGCTATCACTGTATAACATGCCCATATCATGATCCTCCCAATTCACCCATAAACCTTTGTAACCAAATCATTTCTTTACTCTGCTTCTGTTGTTGAAAGTGCAACAACACTTTGGATTTTTGAAACCCAACTGACAATTGTTCCACCTACAGTAAATACATATCCTGTAGTGCTCCTCCT